>JAUOBW010281095.1:0-10658 GCA_032360285.1 Lepidozona retiporosa | reverse complement strand
TTCACATAAAGACTTAGGGTTTCCAGATCTTTCGTGTCTGTATCGCTTCCTTTGAAACTAAGACATACTTGGTCTAATAGATCCACAGTATCTTTGTTCCCGGTCCATCGTGCGTATACTGATTCCCACGAATACTGTTTGTGTGTATCGTATATTTCTTAAATTCCCCCTTTGAGACCATTGTCGATAAAGAGTTTCCAAGAGATTTCTAAGTCTTTCTTGTTCCCTTTTATCAACTATTATCTTTTTCCCATTTCGTGATATAAGTCAGAATTCCGGTTACCATATCCTGAACCGGTTTGTATTCATATACATTGCCTATAAACTCATTTATCTTAAATACAGTATCCTCCAGATCTTCTTTCTCTAGACTTATGTCATAAAATGAAAAGTTCGATTTCTTTTCCGTGCAATCATACAAGTATCCTAACTCTGTATTTTTGCATTCACCTAAAGAGACTTTGCAGTATGCATGTTCATGAAGTATTCATAACATTCATTTTTCTTGTCAAAACACTCTTTGGCTCTTTTGCCTATATAACAATCTTCTATTTCCTGTGTCCGTTTTGAACAATTTTGTAGATCCTCTATTGTTTTATACGCTGCCATCTGCGGTATTTCATTTTTACAATAGTTACAGGTTAGTGGACAAAATGATTCCACTTCTACAACATTTATTCTGTGATCATTCACTATGAATTTTATGTCTTGTTGACATAACCCTAATTGTTCGTATTCGACACACATTATTTCCATATCTATACAGGTTTCTCTTACCTTGAAATCAGATAGGTCTATGTAAGTTTTTGTTATATTTGGCGTTGGAGGACTTATTTCATGTCTCTCCCCTAAAGGCTGTAACACTGAGAACTGTGCTTTCGCTACAATACCATAGTATTTATCTAGGTTTTCTACAGTGCCATGCTTTAGTTTTTCCAGGATTTGGTCTCTGTCGTACATACTGCACAGAGGTCCTATATCGACTACATTGACTATCCTTTCTGGTAATGGCCTATCAACACAAGCAAATGTTCCATCGTGGTTCATACGCTTAGTTCCCCAATAATAATCTTCCTTATCATTGTAATTGTTGACGGTTTTTGGGATTAATATTTCTCCAATTTCTTTAGTCTGGTCTGAAAACATTTGTATGTTCAGTTTTGCTAAATGTTCAGTTAAACATTTGCTGTCAATTTCCTCCTGAGTTATTTTTCTCGGTATATGACAAACTGGATTTATTATTAAATTTAGGGTTCCAGAATAGGTTGCTAAAATCAAGTTCCATTCAGTGACTTTTCGCTTATTCGGAGTTAGACCCTTATATAAATAATATTCATAGAATAAGTTTTCTGGATATTCAGGGCACACGGATTTTCCTGCCAATAGGCTTTCCATTTCCCCTACTTCTGTGTATTTCCCAAAACATTCGTACCTAATACAGCAAACAGATAAAGATATAGATCCAGCTGGAAAAAACTTTCCTGAATAATGTCTTTCACCGGAGAGGGTGTAACGGATTTAAAATGCAATGACCCATTAGTTTAGTAAAAATATAGACAAATGAACAATACAAAATGAGGTAAAAAAAGTCAAATCTCGTCTTAAATTTGAAAGGAAAAACAAGATCAAAAATGTTCTTTGCGAAGACAAGAAAATAAGTTATAAACGTATAAAAATGCTATTTTCATAGCTAACACATCTTATAGAACATAAAACTTTGCATGTAATTTTCCAGAAAATGAACAGAAAGACAGTTGAAATGAAGAAAAAAAGTAAATTAATTTAAATATGTAACTTCCGTCCATACCCAACGTGTTATTTTTCTTGTTATTCTGACGATAAGAGGATTCATAATACCTTCTTGCATTACGGCACACTTCCAAATATAGCGACAGTATCCATATTTGGCCACAGTCTCTAAATCGGGAGACATTTTCAAGATTGCATTAGACTGTAGCGAAAAATGGAGACTGTCGCTATACCCCTTTTTTCGATAGGGTGCAAATAATTAGGCCTTTATAAAAATCATCTCTCTATACGCCTTTTTTCGATAGGGTGGAAATAATTACGCCTTGTTAAAAAGCATTTCTTTATACACCTTTTTTCGATAGGGTGGAAATAATCACTAGATCGCGATATAATTCCAACATATAATAATTTTAAAAGAGATTAATAATTGTAATTTATTAAAAAAAACGCATTTGATTCATAAGGGTATCCACACTTATCTAGAAATACTTTTTTTTCATTTCTTATTCCCTGGATGCAGATTTTATGATATATTTAATTACTGTAAAATTAAGAATATAAAGATTTTTCCGATACATAATCAGATTCTTGAAAATATCTACTACTTATACGATGTATTCCCCCAAAAAATTAATATACCGCATATTATCAAAAGAGTGGCTATTAATTAGTCTCATCGCCATTAAGGACGTATTTAGAATATTAGTTTTAACTCAAAAATAAGTAATTAAAATTATATATCTGTAGTATTAGTTACACTAAACAGTCATATAAACTAATTTTGGACAGTTAGTTATTTTGGGGAATAAACTGTTCAAACCATAAACAACTCTTAGTTATACAAATGCAATAATTATACTGTTTTAGAGAAATCACAATAGTACAATGCGATATTTTACCCAAATTATTATTTTTTTTTTTATAATTTGGTTTACTGTTTTTAATTTACGGGTATATATTTTGAATAATTTAAATTAATATAATTAAATAATTATTAAATATGTGTGATGCAAAAATTTGAAAATGAGAATTTAGAACAAGTCAACTGAGGAATATTTCACTATTTTTGTTGGAAATCTTTCTTTTTATGCCATCCTTTCTATAAATTTCAATATGGCCTTTATCCATGTCTTTTTGTATTTGCCTCAGCAAACTCTTCTTGTGGTGTTCAAAGATTTCGGGCACGGTATTGAAAGAGCAATACATGTAATAGATAATATCGCGCATGGTTGTTGACCCATTCATCGACCAAGAGTGTTGCGTGAGTCTCTTTTGGTCTACTGTAGCTGGTAACTCTACCTTCAACTGCTTTGTCGAATGATAGGGCAACTTTAGTAAATGACATCTTGTCAAGAGCATTCAATCTTTCACACATACTTGGTCAATTGATGTTAGTTCTCTTGCTCAAGTTAGTTTTGGCATGGTTAAGATAATTTACGGGATTCTCTTCAGAGTTGTGGAAATTACCTGCAGCAGATTTGTTTGTCATGTAGACAAATTTTCGTGAGTTTCCGCTTGAAGAAACATTACAATGTTGGTTCAAAGTCATAAGCAAATTGAAGAGTTGTTCTTTGTCTCTGCCTCTGCTCGAATAATTGGACAAATAGAATGAGTATATCTTGGCGTTGTCAGATTTATTCATTCTTGTGCTGTTCCATGTTTCATCAACTAAGATGGCATGCAATATAATCTCATTGAATATCTTGTTAACTGTTTCTTTCAAGATACCAGTAGAGTCAAGAGTAGTAACACCATCCTCGGTTGTGATGTTGCTTGTTCCAGATCTAATAGTAACAGTCGATACAACCAAATCTTTGTGAATCATTGTGTTGTATTTCTTAACAAGTTCTTCTGCATTGACTTTGTCCTGTTTGACATAGACGTCATTATACAGGCCAACTCCAAATTCTTAAAGAACGAAAAAGCATACTGAAAAAAGATATCTTATTAGATGGAGAAAAGTCTAATCAAGAGTTATCTAAAGAGCAATCTCTTTACATTGACTTAAAATAGAAAGAAATACTCACTCTGCCTAAAAATATATTTTTCGACAGTACCCACGGTGTTCCTTTTAATCTTGGACCCAAAAAGATATTGACTTGTGAAGAAGAGTACCTTTACTAAACGGTGGTATCAGAAAACTAACAGAAAGTCGCTTCAACAAGGCAAAGATGGTTCTATCAATGATAGATATATCTGAAAACCCAATCGAAGAGATAGTAGACATGGTATTTGATGTAGACATTACTGATATACTAAATCTAAGGCACTCTATTTTGGTGACTTTTAATTGCAAAAATAATCATCGATCATTGCTCTAGGCAAGATCACCCTAACTGGCAAATCAACTAAGGTTGGTATGTCAACCGTAATTGGCATATCAAATTGTTTGCACTTCGGCGAAACGTAAGGCACTAATGCCGTGCATGCAGAGGCAACTTTTTTGCGTTGTATTTTGCGATGAACCATCTTCATTTCTTAAACGCACTACCTGAAAATTATCAAAGAATTTATCAATGCCCCTAGAATATCTAGACTGAAAGCGATCGTCTTCGTTGTCTATGTCGTGTCTTGGAACATAAGTAATCTTTTGAAGGCAGTAGGCATGACGTTCGCTTTCAATTAAGAAAACGGTCTCTATGTTTTTAATGCACTCGGAAGATATAACGTCGGTGAACTCTTCATCTTTTTTATGTCTTATTTTAGTTGCTCTTATTGTTTCTTTAGCTATTTGGTCTTTCATAATATATAAAAGGTCTTTAAGTATGTCAACGTCATTAATGTCAAATTCGGTTATGGTGTAAAAGATCTTATATTCTGACATTGAGAAATTGTCAAATAGTTCTGAGATATTCATGGCTATTAGTTGTTAATGTTAGCTATATTATCAATTGATGTGGCGATTGTTTGAATATTTAAAGATTGCCGTCACTTTTAATGATATATTTAGGGCGCGTAAATGGGGCAAAAAAGATATAGTGGTGTACTTATCGCGTTTATTTGTGCAAAAAATATTATTAAATATTAAATTGTGTGTTAGATCATTTCTTTATTGTGCTTCACGTTGTGTTGCGGTCTCTAGATGGCTGTTTATATGCAGCATCAGCAGATGCCATGGTATCTAAAATTTGTTTTGGCACCGTGACAGAATGGTTATTTCCTAATAGCTTGATTAGATATTGTGAATTTGAGAGATACGATTTTGGCTCTGGAAGCTCATCATCTGAAGATTCATCTGAAGAGTCATCCGAAGAGTTGATATCGCATCTTTGTTTAGGCACGACACTAGGCAGGCTTTTAAATTGCCATCTATTATCTTTGTTTTTCTTAATCTTGGCCGCCTCTTTACGCTCTATTTCTTCTTGATACTTGACCTTCTCTTGTCTGAGTTGATCTTCGATCCTGTTGTTTTCAGCTGTGACAGTGGTAATTAAGTTAGTTAAGTCACGCATAGTGATTGAGGCTCTCTTAATTACTCTTGCACTGTTATTAATCTGTATGTCGATCTTTTGTTCATCATGAGATATGCGAATGTCATACAGGCCAGGAAACCTGTCAGACACTTCATTGTGGTTATTAAACCCAGTATGGTTCATCTTAGCAGCTTTATAGGCTACCATTTTGTAGATCTTTATGTACTTGTCACTGAAAAACCTGTGATTGTAGTCTTTGTGAATACACGAGAGACCTTCGACATCGATAGTCACTGCGTCTATGCTCTTGTTTTTAGACAAAGAACATGCTGTTACATAGCACTGTACTGATAGACATATACAATTTCTTGTCCGCGTTAAAACCAAACACGGTGTTCAAATGTCCATGTGCCATATATAAAAACCTGGCGACTAGCTATGGATTTGCCCAAATGATGGGACCACGACTGACACATTCGCTAGGGATATTTATCCAGCAAGTGAATGGTGTCTTTGTAGTTACATGTTATCATAATACCTACACTGCATCATTTGCAAGCAAAGAATTAGTGGCAATAAAAGACCAAATAAACCGGCATAAGTTTAAAAACGGAGGAACAATAGATAATAACAAAATTGGCATTAAGGTTAATCTTGTTATACAGTTGAAATAGCTTATATGCCATGGCCAGCCATTGATGGTGAATCTGACATGCAATTAACTCACATGATCGTGAATTCTAATGTTCACTATCCCATTGCAGTTAGCCCTCCTGATACAAATAGAGGTAGTGCCAGTGTCATTCATAAGACTGTAAGAACTAAAGACAATTCAAAGGCTAAAAAGAAAAGACAACCAAAAGTCTTGAGTAAAATCAGCCAAAAGAATCTTGATTTATTTAAAAAGCATGAAAGCGAAAGAAAGACGCCAGTTACTAAGAGATCTAATAAAAGAAACAATGTTCGCGTTGCATCTGGACATGAATCTCCTATTAAATCTATGCCCATCTTAATGACAAATAATGAAGTAATAGAATCTCAAATGCCAGTTTTAGGCAAGAACATGTCTGACATAGAGGGCGATATTAGATTTGTTAATACAAATACTGATGGTCCTCTTACTGACTTGCCGTATTTTCAAATATTCAAACAAACTGGGCAGATTGTAGATACAACTAGAAGCTTTCAGTCGGCGACGCATGTTTAATTCTGCAATTATCATCTGCTATGTCTTCTTCTGTCGGTGTTTTCTCTACTTTTATCAAATTCACACACTGGACAATGTTTACCATTATAAGACACTCTGGTGTATTTTGTTAGGGAATCGCCATTTAATCCCTCTGGTGTGCTACATTCTGACGCGCACGCTATTAGTTTTTTGTAGTGTTCATCTAGGGCATATTTTTAACGTCTTTTTTCTTTTTTGCTATCTTATTTACCAATTGTTCATGTGAACATTTACAATATTTAGATCTCTCGATCAATGAAAATTCGTGGGTGTCATATATCATGGCGTTATCTTTTTTTGAATATACAAAGAATTCTGTCATTTTCCGAAAATATGATCTTAATGTTTCAGTTGATCCAGACCAATGGTATACAAGGATTCATATCTAAAAGTGAGATTACAGTCATTGATCTCGGAAGAGATGCAGCATTGACCCGCAAAACTAATGAAGTTTTAATATAAACTTCATGACAAGTTATTTTTTTGTCATTTGTTATTTCATAAAATTATTTGTGTTTAACAAATCATCTTTTGCATGTTAGAAAATAAAAAACAAAGACAACAAATATATATATAGTAAATAAGAAAAAACTTTTCACATGAAAAATAAAAATGAAAATGAAAATGAAAATAAACTTTTGAAAAAAATAAAAGACAAAAAAAAATTGTTTATGTTTGTTAGTTTATGCGTTAAAGGTGAGAGCGTTTATTTTTTGCTTCCTTTCTTCTTGTTTTTCTTAGTGCTATTAGATCTTTTGCCATCTGAAAGTGACGAACCTGTTAAGAAGATTGAATATCTTAGGCTATGCCGCGAGGCTAAGTTTGAAGAGCTAAAAGATTCACTGACTGGTTTAGAACTCGATGAAACACTCATAGTTGTGTGCAAGCACGTTGAGAGCGTTGTAAAATCTAATGGAACTTACTTGGACAAGTCATGAATAGCTTGCTTGTCGCGACTACTGTTAAAGATTTTAGACACATATAAGTATACCGAGCTCCCAAGGTTGTGGTCTGTGGCTAAGTCTATTAAGTCACTCATGAGACCATATTCGGCTTCCCTACATCTAATACTGATTGCTTTTTCATAGACTGTGTAGATCTTTGTCAGGGTCTTAATATCAATGCCATGCGAGCCGAGTATTTCAACGTAGTCTCGATTCTTTGCGATTTTAGAGGCCACTGAAATAGACATAGGCATCAGCATACATATATTGACCATCATTTGTCATCTCCTCTGGAGACAGGACATATATAGATTTATCTACATCATGATAACCGTGACATACACAAGATACAGATGTAGCATTATAACACATCATTCTCATTTGCACTTTGTCAATGGCAGAGTTGAGATAAACAAACATAAGGGAGCCGATGTATTCGACTCTCTCCACTGTGAGAGAATTCATTATCCCATCTACGCAGCTTTGTTCGGGTTCGTTAACGCAAAACATCTTTCCTGTGATCAAGAACCGACGATATCATTGCATGTCTTTCAAGTGCGCGTTTCTTATCAAGGGCAGCGTCAAATACATAATAACCAAGTGTTGAATCTTACGATCAATCGATTTTGAACCTGCAAATGGTACTTGGTATGAGTGAAGGTGAGTTGAGAACCAGAGCAGTGACCTACGACCCAACAGGCACAATGCCGACCATTGTCAACAAAGTTGGCAAGGTTAGCAACATTAAAATGTAAATAAAAGAATTGAGATTTTTATTTTTTTGCAAGTCAATCATACTTAACATATAAAGAATAAACCACTGCAGTATATTAGAGTTGATAAAAAGTTTTGCTAAAAAACACAAAAACACAAAAACATATTAGGGTTAAAGTTAATGCAAATATGATGACAGATATGATCCTCGGTGATTTTAAGCGATATGACATAAACGAAGAATTCAATGATACTAATGTTGATTCGAGTTATTCCATTGTTGTTTAGCTGTCAAATTTTATTATAAATAGTTTTAATTATATCAAAAGCTTTGCCTAAATCTTGTCAATACTACTAAGTTACTAAACCCGAGTAAGGTGTTTATTATCTATACAGACTTAACAAAATAAGCGTTTTTGGTTAATTATAATAAAATAATCAAGATGACTAGTTCTAGTGATGTGGCACTCATCCACGCATTCAATTTTGCCAATCTTATATCGTACGCTGATGAAAACGACCCTAGATTACAAACTACATTAGACTGCCCTTTTTGGGGAGAATTGTTAATGAAGTGTTATGAATTTATTCCAACATATATAACCAAAAAGGTTAAAGACAAGAAAAAGAAGAACAAATCCAAAGACCCAGATAATACTGACACCCAAGAAGAGATTAAGGACACTAAAGAACAGGCTCAAGTTTGTAAGTTTTGGAAAAGTCTAATGGCTATTCCACAATATAACAACGCAAAAGCTGAGCGATGTGACCAAGATCTTCATCCAAGAGAATACGACAGGCTTGTGGGTGTGGAATTCTACTCACTATTTCAATTTCTGTTAATGGAGCGAATTCAACTGCTGTGAATGCTTTACTAACAGGATCGGTTGCTACATTGTCAAAGTACTTATCCAAGTTAAGGATAAATACAACTGAATCAGTATGGCTATACTTAAAGTGCCTAGCAGACTTATATTAGCGCATCATTTCTTCTTTCTTAGCTTTAGCAGCTTTGCTTTTGCTAGAAAGATTTTCGTCTTCACTATCACTTTCAGTATCGGCATCAGTGCCACTAGAATCTTCCGATTCATCTGCATTATCTTTCTTAGGTTCACTAGGATTGAAAATGCGTGGTGTTTTTATGACTACCTCTTTGTTGATAGGTTTTTGGGGTTGTTCTGTTTTGATGCTTGCTGGAATTGAGGTAAACTCAAAGTCAGAGTCATCTGAAAACAGTTTAGATTGCTGCATTCTAGCGTACGCTTGATTTTCTTGAATTTCTCTTATCATAGAATCTGTATCGAGGTCTTCCTCGTCTTCTTCAGCTATGGTTTGGAGATTTTCATATTCATCTTCTTCGCAATCTTTTTTACCTAACTCTAGTGACTCGTTGTCATTATAGTAGGTAGTAAACTCTTCATTATCAGGATTAAAGCTATCTGTATGGTCATCAAGGAATCTGGGAGATATATGAGAGGGAAATTTCCTAACACATTCATCAAATTCTTCGAAGTTTCCATGTTCATTAACAGCTCTCATCTCGGCTTCGTCATCGTAAGAATCTTCGCCGTCTGTTAAAGTTATGTTTCCTTTTGGTGCATAATCAAATACCTCAAAGGACTCAATGGTGGTTTTAGATGGGCCTTTCTTGTTTTTGCAAGAGCAGTTACACAATTCAGTACACTGAGCAGCGCATCTACAAAGCATGCTACAAAAGCCGCAGGTGCAGGATGGTCTTTGGTCATTAGGAACGGATTCCATAAATTCACTGAGACTTATCTTGATACCTTCGTCAATATCGTATTTGCTTTGTTTATTCGCTTTTGGCGTCTTCTTATTTCTGTCGTCATTAAGATATGATGGCAGAGATGAGTATTGACCATTGGCGGCTTCTCTCGATCTTCTGAGGAAACTTGTGTCAACGTCATCGATTAATTCAACCACACGATTGCCTTTAGTAATAAATACTGGTCTGGCTTCGTTGTGATTAATTGAGTTGTTGACTGATTCAAATGAATCCTCATCCGATGTTAGCGGTTCTTTAATTGCTTTAATAACGCCATCAACTAAGTCATTTACACTGGTACGCTTTCGCATATTAGGGTTAATATTCATAGATGTTGGTGGTACAGATTCAAATTCAGAGTCGTATTCATCAGATGATAAGGCATTAGCCTTATTCATTTTGATTGGAGTGAGGTCTTCATCACGATTGTAGATCAGCTCGCGTTTAACAAGATTACTTGTCAATTCTTGAGTTGTTTCTCAACAAAGGTTTCTTCAGATTGTAAGTCTTCAGTATTCTTTGCCATTCGTTTGATCACCTCACCGTTTCTGTTAATTATCTGCGGTGTTCTCGCTTTCTTAACAGAAGAATCGTCACTTTCGCTTTGATCAGCCCTTTCAGTCTTTTCAGCTTTAGCTGCTCTTCTTCGGTTATTCTTTCTTGCAGCAATTGCTTTGCGTTCGTATTTGCTTTTCGATTTAAGTTTGTATGACGTTGATGTATACATATTCAATTTAATTAGTTACAGTAATGGGCTATTCCAGAAAATAATTGTACTTCTGAAACGGTCGAACCTCAATCTACATACCTTCTACCTTAGGATT
>JAUOBW010280984.1:0-10658 GCA_032360285.1 Lepidozona retiporosa | reverse complement strand
ACTTTCACCGAGTCTTTATTATATGTCTATCATTCGATTGAGGATGTTTCCCAACGTATAGTACATCATGGTATTGACATTTTGGTAAATCTCGATGACATAAGTATTTGACGTATTTTTTTGATTATTTTTTTCATTAAACGCCCCCTCTAACATATGCTCTCTTGAGTAAAACCCCCTAAGTTGTGGGGTTTATTTGGAAATATTCAATTTCATATACATTTTAACCGCCTTTGTTAATTTTATTAATGACTCAGTCACTCTTTAAATGTCTAAATTGGCTAAAAATATGACTTTAATTTTAATTTTGTTATAAATTTTTTTTGTTTTTAATGAACGCGTCCCTGGCAGCATAGACTTTCCTTAAAAAAGAAAAAAAACATTAATGAATGCCCCATATGTTTATTCAATACATTACGGTAGTTAACTTTTGACTGTTTTTGTGTAAAACAAATTTATTTCTAAATCTATTTATTTCCAATTCATGTTTTTGTGTCTATCACTTTGTTGCACTATTTTCTTGTTGAATGTCAAACAATATTATCTATGTTTTAATAACGTTACTTTTTTGATTTTTCTTTCTAAGATGGATATAATAATTTTATTTTTTTAAATAGATTTAAGCCTTTTATTCTATTGAAAAAATAATTGAAATTGTATTAATCCTTAGACCATGAAGCATTTTTGTAAGGGTCATATTATATATCAATATAAATTCTGAAATCCAAATTTCCGATCTTAATTCCATTTGGAAGGTAATTTAAAAATAATGAGATTTCACCTTTCCTTTCATGAAAATCGATTTTTTTGTAGTTATGAAGTCGCAAACATATGATAGCCAACTGATAAATATTCATGCTCCTCTTACGACTTGATTTACTCTTAATTAGCTAAGTATAGAAAAGATCTGGTTTGTTTCAAGACATTTCTATAACTTGTAGATATTTATCTTTAGCGCTAGTTTACCAAAAAATGAATGCAACGTCAAAAATATAAAAGTATTTATTTAGTTTCAAAATATATAAACATTTTCACAATGAATGCAGTATTTCAAACATCGAAGCTATTGACGAGTTGATAATTTAACGCTATTGGTTCAAACATGGGTCTGTCTATAGGAGTGTTTATTTTCTTGCTTACATGTGATGGTGTGATAGGATCGCCGTGTTTATGCTGTCGATATATTTCATCATCGATCATTTCCTGGCTGGCTTCATCCATGTCTACCGGACTATAAACTAAAGAATAAAGCTGTTATCAGTTATCATGATTTATGTAAATCCAAATGCCGATAAAACAAAAACTGGTTTTATTAAAAAAAAATAACATTTTGATTTTTATGATTATTATGCTACTGTAATTATTGTCATTCTTCAATATACCATACTTTAAACTAGTTTCCCTTTGCATCCTCTTATATAAATTATAGAGAACAATTTTCTTGTGAAATTGGTGTTTGAGTTATCGAGTGATTTTTATGAAAATATGTTAGTGGAGGTTTAACGGGAATTAAAAAAGTTGATTTATGGTGAGTTATCGGGGATTCGAGCTATTGGGATTTTACTATACGTGAACATTAATACACACGAAAATTAGCACAAATGAGGTAGTTATCATGCTATTGGACTGTATTTTGTTTCCTAGTATCCAGAGTTTAATTATGTAGTTTAGTACATTGGACCCCAGCAAAGCCGGTGATGGGTCTATAAATTCATGTGCGTGCATTCGTCTCCTAAAGTTTCTTTTTTCATTTTTTCAAAAAAAAATTCTCTAGTACGAAAAATCCGAAATTTAAATGATCATTAATTCTTTGTAAATCATATGTGAATAAATAATTTTAATTTACGTGAACTTGAAAAACGCGTCTTAATGCCAAAATCCATAAAAAACATTGTAGTGTAAAGATTTTTGCCAAGTTTTAACCTTAGAAAGCAAATATTTTTGCCAAGTTTTAACCTTAGAAAGCAAGTATTTTTGCCAAGTTTTAACCTTAGAAAGCAAGTATTTTTGGTGGTTATCCCTAAAAGACCAAAAATTAAAAAAGGTAAAGTAATTTTTTAACATTAGAGGGTACTAAAATCCGAAATTATCATAACTTGAAAACGAAAAAACAAGATTTATTTCAATTTAGTAAAAAGCACAAAGTGACATTCAAAAAGGTTTTTAATATGTGTCGAAAATTCAAAAATTAACCCAGATCACCCGTCCTCTATCGCGTTTAAGTAGTATGTTTATGAAAGTATAGCTAGTACAAACAATAAATAAACTTGAAGGGAATTCATCTATCAGTACAAATAATACCCAGAATATGATATACCTCGTTCAGTCGTATACAATCGATGAATGTTTGAATCGTGAAAGTACTCCCTACTGAACATTATATACGTATCGACTGTGTGAAGCACATTGTTAGCTTCCTTTTTCGGTTGAAATGCGCCAGCTTCTAAAGATTTCTTAATTTTCCTTGCAGAGCAATATTCTTCGTATGTCAACACCTTGAATCTGTGCCGGAAGCTGTGTATATCGTCATCGTCACTCAGTTCTGTCTCACTGCTCGATCTGGTCTGTATATTTGAAGTGGATTTCTTTTGAGAGCCACATAGACAGGGTTGATTTCTAAAGATACCATAAAATGTTTAGATACTGTGTACAAGTGTTTCGGAATAATTAAGTTTTAGCATTCTCTCTCATGCTATATTTCTATTTCATACACGTAAAACGATCACAGATAAAATTATTTGTTATATGAAATTAACGGAAATATGAGATTAAGAATTTCAGAGTTTAAAAGTGTAGCGTAAGAAATGTACTGTTACCATACGCAAGTTCAACAAGTCTGAGCCCAGTTACAGGCTTCAGAGCGACCAGCTCTGATAAGATATCACATACATAATATTTTGGCTTGTCAGCAAGCAGGCTATTCTTTCGCAAACTTAATTTATGAATCGGGTAAAACGAAATAATAAAAACTGGGTAAAAGGACTACATCCTTTTTACTCATGCTGAAAGATATTAGCCCCCACATTCGAACATGTCCCATCAGCCTGAACCCTTTAAAACTACACCCTTTGACCCTATTAGTACTGGGCTTCTTTACTGGTGTATTACTGGGGCATATGACGTCATGTTTGATGACGTCAGCAATATGTACCAACAATTCGGCAAAAAACGCATTTTTTACCTTCCTGGAATATCTCTTGAAAAATAGGTTATTAAATCAATATGTATTTATTTTTGCTATAGACTATATTTTTAGAGCAAAAGTTTTTTTTTAATAGTTCTGACGTCATACGCCCCAACAAAATTGTTTGACCAATTTAAAAAAAAAGAATTCCCCCAATAAAAACGAATAAATTTTAGGAAAAGTCCCAAATTGCAGGCACTTTTTGGGTACCATAGTTTGCGCTGTATGCCTGTAGATATTTTGTTCACTATGTACCGCACTAATATGATAATCCACTCACATATTCCCTAGCAGTTTCTTCATTTGCACACTGGCAGACAAGTTATCTTTTAACTTTGTGATGGGTTTTCTTAATCCAACGTAGTTGATATTTGTGATCCTCCTTGTAATAGTATCACTCTTGTTGACCGTCAGCGTCCCGCTTGGGAAGGGATTCTGCTGTGTAAGACACTTACGGAACTGTTTACTTGACAAGACGATTGCTAGATGATATTCGAGTAACTCGTCCTAAAGTAAAAGGAATAATAATATTTATGATATTAAATTAATGTAATGTATATTTTAATTGTTTGACGAAATGTATTTAATAAATTGACATTATTAGAAATAATATAAAAACCCTTACATACGCATGTAGACGTTTCAACATCCAATCTTATATGTTAGTGTGCTTATAGCTAATATTTCAAATTTTAATGTTTTTTGAAATTGAGTGTCGTTAGAGCTATTAGGGTAGTGTTAAACCTTTAAACGTGCTTTTTAACATATTTGAATTGGTCCCCCGAATTACAGTTCGGAATGAAACCTATGAATCCATGTACGTAAAAGCGCAGTTAGCGTACCACTTTATAGATTTGTCTATAAATTTTCATCATAATTCCAAAAGATGATTTATATGTTCAGTTTGCTTTTGACATATTATTTGGAGCAATAGTTCCCCTTGGGGAATAAGCGTACCTATCAAGTTTTTATTGAATTATGACATCCCAGCTTTATAATGTAAACTGCACCCTAATTTTAAATGAAATTTAATTTAATTTTGTTCTTGATTCTGTCTCCTAAAGAACCAAATTTTATAATGACGGGGTGGTCACAATAGACCTCTCACCTCTAAACACACCTCTTATCCCCTTCCCAAATTACTATTACTTTACGACTTTATTTCGCGGGTACTTATTTTTGCAAATTTTTGGGCGATTTCCTGAAATTAAACTCCTGTAGAAACTCTTATTTGCAAAAATCTGCCATTGTGTTTGTATTATTCTACCACGAAGTATGTAGTTTCTTTCCCACGTCGTGTTTTTTGCAATTGATATGCAGATATGCGTTACACAAAGCATATTTTTATTGCCGGTAAATACAAGTGACGAATGTTTTGTTAAGATATATAATCCCCAATATAAAAGAAAACCGACTTTGCAGGCGTTAATGTGCAGCATATTAGCTCACGTGATCTCGATAAAATACATGTTTGCAAGAATTTAAAAATAAAATGAAATCATAACTGTTTATTTTTATTATTTTAAAAGTATTTTCTTTTAGTTTTATGTTTATGATTTTTTTTCAAATGAACTTTTATATAATAATTATTTCTTGTCTTTTTTGTCTGTGTTTAAAAAAAAGCCATTAATCAGCATAATAATTATTGCGTACCAAATTGGCCCTACGTGATTTACAGAAATTTAAAGAAAGCATTTAACGGTAAACTTTAGTAGTATCGACAAAAAATGGCGAACATCTGGAACCTCTCGTCTGGACATAATTTAAGGGAGCGCGGTTTTCGGTAATGCGGTATTGTCTGGTTTTGGTTGCGGTGTTTTTGAATCTATAAGATTTAATTGCGGTAATTCGGTAATTGAAACATCACCGGTAAACGGTAATTACAATAATTTTTTTCTTATGGTAACCGGTATGCGAAAATATTGTTTGGTATTTCGGTATTTTTCGTATGTTTTATACCGTTTATTTTAAATTAAATTCCTCTTGTAAATATTATTTATTATTCCACAGTAACGGTAATTATATATTTTTGGGTGTGGTAATTTGGGAATCGCTCAGAAAAGCTCCCCCCCTTTAAGTAAGATTATGCCATTTCTTCGTGGTAGTTAATCTGCTTGCAGATTCTTGTTATAATTGTTTCATAAAAGAAAGAAAAATAAAAGTTATCATTACCTACCTTTCCATATTTCCACTGCTCATCATTAAATTTAACCTGTAGTGGCGTTTGGTAGAGTTTGACTTTTATAAAGCACTCATTTTCGTCATCCAACCACAACTGACCTATTTTTATGATGCCTGGTTCATTGTTTATTGTTACTTTGTAGCATTCGTCTTCTTTTAACAAGATACGTTTCCCACGCCATAGTAGACAATAGTTTGGTACTATCTATATAAATAGAGAAAGTTGCTTTTTTCAATGTAACATAATATTGTCCTCAGGTATTATTTATACATTTGTTATCCGATTTGATTTATGTATATTAAAATGCAGATCTATCAGCCTACCACCTACACACGGATCCCACACAGTGCATTATATTTTTTTGACGATAGCTCGGAAAAGAACCTATAAATTCACTTCCGTGCGATTTTTTTCAATATGACCGAAAATAACATTTTTTAAATTTTCTCGAAAACGGTGCTGCACATTTTTTTTAAATTTTTTATGATATTAGAGGGCCATCGAGGCTTCTTTTAAATTTTCTCAAAAATGATGCTTTAATTTTTTTTTAAATTGTGTATGATGTTAGTCGGCCATAGTGGACTTCTTTTGACCCGCCTGCCGAAATTTCTCGTTTCTTAGTATTGTACCCAAAAAAAACTAAAGAATAACATTTTTTAGACCGAAAATTAAATTTCTCGAAACGGTGACCCATCTAAGGCCCTGTCGGAAATTCTCATTATAAAAAATACAATTTTTTTTACTGAAATTAACCGTTATTGAGTAAATTACAAATTGTGTTAGCTTTCTGTTGTTTCTTCTCGGCTTGTCTCTCTCAGTTTCGCTATATTCTTCAATGGGAGAATTCTATTGGCGAAATTGCAATTTTCTTCCCTAATGGATATATTTTGTTGGACCCCCGGCAAAGCCGGAAGGGTCCTATAAATTCACGTCCGTCCGTGCGTGCGTGCGTGCGCGACGCAGTTTTCTCAGAAACCGTTCGACGATTTTTTTAAAAATTTTGACTAATGCTTTGAAATGGTAATATCTCTAGACGTTTTTTTCGGTTTTTCAAAAAAAAATCTCGTTCCCCCGTTACGGGGCCAAACGTGCCCAAATCGGCCCGATTTTGGACCGAAAACGACATAATTGCACTTTTCTCAAAAACCGTACGTTCGATTTTTTTCAAATTTTGCATGAAGTCAGAGGACCATAGAGGGCCTCTTTTGGCCCATATGGGTACCCTGCGAAAATTCTCGTTTTTCGGTACTGGACCGAAATACGGTATTTCTGGGACCGAAAACGAGTTAATTGCAGTTTTGTCAAAAACCGTACGTTTGATTTTTTTCAAATTTTGCATGAAGTTATAGAACCATAGAGGGCTTCTTTTCACCTATATGGGCACCCCACGAAAATTCTTGTTTTTCGGTACTAGACCGAAATGCGGTATTTTTGGGACCGAAAACGACTTAATTGCACTTTTCTCAAAAACCGTACGTTCGATTTTTTTCAAATTTTGCATGAAGTCAGAGGACCATAGAGGGCTTCTTTTGACCCATATGGGTACCCCGCAAAAATTCTTGTTTTTCGGTACTGGCCCGAAATACGGTATTTTTGGGACCGAAAACGACTTAATAGCACTTTTGTCAAAAACCGTACGTTCGATTTTTTTCATATTTTGCATGAAGTTAGAGGACCATATAGGGCTTCTTTTGACCCATATGGTTACCCTGCGAAAATTCTCGTTTTTCGGTATTGGACCGAAATACGGTATTTTTGTGACCGAAAACCACTTAATTGCAGTTTTGTCAAAAACTGTACGTTTGATTTTTTTCAAATTTTGCACGAAGTTAGAGGACCATATAGGGCTTCTTTTGACCATTATGGGTACCCCATGAAAATTCTCGTTTTTCGGTACTGGGCCCAAATACGGTATTTTTGGGACCGAAAACGACTTAATAGTAGTTTTGTCAAAAACCGTACGTTTGATTTTTTCCAAATTTTGCATGAAGTTAGAAGACCATAGAGGGCTTCATTTGACCCATATGGGTACCCTGCGAAAAAATGTCGTTTTTCGATACTGGGCCCAAATACCGTATTTTTGGGACCCAAAACAACTTAATTGCAGTTTTCTCAAAACACGTATGTTTGATTTTTTCAAATTTTGCATGAAGTAGAGGTCCATAGAGGGCTTCATTTGACCCATATGGGTACCCTGCGAAAATTCTCGTTTTCGGTACTGGGCCCAAATGTGGGTTAAAATGTGCATTAAGGATTTGATTATATGCCATTATATTCATGCATAATGGATTATTTTGAACTCAATATAATTATTTTTTTAGTTTAGATGCAACAAATAGCTACTGTAGGGGATCACTCATAATTTATGTCAACTATCCCTATTCAACTCAATATAATTATTTTTTTAGTTTAAATGCAACAAATAGCTACTGTAAGGGATCACTCATAATTTATGTCAACTATCCCTATTCAAACCTTTCTCAGTGACAATGTTTTGATAAAATTTCACTTCTAAATTTATTAATATTTAAAAATCCTTCCCTTCCCTTGTTAGTTGATATTAATTGTGAATGTCTCCTAAGTATTTAGTATTCACCACTTGCATTTAGAAAATATTTGTTATAATGGTTTATATTAATGGTTTGATTTAAATTATGGTTTTTTCACTAAAATGCAAAAAACAATGTTTTAGTATTAACTAAGGTAACATTCATAATTTCTGTCAACTTATTCACAGCCTATTTCGTACAACCCATTTGTATTTTAAAAACTATTCAAGTATTTAAGTTAATTAATGTAAACTTGCATTTATCATATTTAAACTTTTCATAGTAAAAGCTTTGATAAAATTATCTTCCTCTTATTTTTTGTAATTTTATCATTATTTAAAAACTCAACCTCTTCCCTTGGTGGTTAACATTAAATATGAATGTTTCCTAAGTATTTAGTATTCACCACATGAATTTGGAAAATATTAATTTTAATGGGTTATTGATGGTTTGGTTTTAATTATGGTTTTTGTACTAAAATACAAAAACAAAAATATAAGTGGTATATAACTAAGGCACTATTTACAATTTCTGTCAACTAATTCTTAGCCTTTGTACGTCACATTTGCATTTTGAAACTATATTCAATATGAGTCCTATGCTCATGCTCAATTGTTTTTTACTTGGATGGAAGAACTAACAGTAAATGTAAAATTAGTAAACCTTCTCTTATTTATGGTAAAAAGTTATTAATATATTTTTGCAATTGTTTTTAGTTGACAATAATTATAAATGGTTCCTAAGTATTTAGTAATTCACTGGTTTCATTTGAAATTTTTCATCCACTTACAATACTGTTATAATCATGTAAATTGCTAGAGTATTTTTTGAAAAATTGTATTGATTCTTCGAAGGCTTTTGATGAACATTGTTTTCTAAAAAAATGATTTTATTATGTTTTTTCTATATACCTGTAATACAGGTTACATTGTAATTGAATTGTGTTTAAACTGATAAAAGACCACAGAAACTTGATCCTTCTTTAATGTGCAATAGCTATTAAAAATATAATCAGAATTTATTTTTTTTATTTCATGAAACTTTTAAGAAATTATAGTCCAGTCTTAACAAAATAGTAACAACTTCAAAAACAAGTGATTTGTTAAAATACTCTAATAATTAGAAAGATCAAGTTTCTGTGGCCTATAAATGATTTGTTTTATCTTTAGAATCAACAAAGCACATAAAGCAACTAAAAGAAATTATTATTTTTTTCATTTTTATATTTTTTTCCATTCCTGCTGAGCAACTTTTATTTTGTCTCTTTAGCCAACTTAAAAGTTGTGGCCACTAAGCCCACGGCACTAGTCAGGAATTTTCAACACTACTGTGTCAAAGCCCCACAGTAGTCCTACTGGGATCAAAGCCCCCCAGTAGTAGGTTTAAAACTTTAAAGTAGACTCAAAGTAGACTCAAATTAGATTAAAGTAAACTTGATAACCAAAAGAATACAACTAATTTTAAATAAAAATTATTTATTGGTTGGAAAGTGAAGATGAGTGATACTGAAGAAAAGCAAACCAGTTCAACAAACGAAACTTATTCTAATCAAAATAAGAAGCGTATTGGGAGACCAAAAAAGAAAGGGTTTCACACAAAACCAAAGGTTTCTATGATTGAATCTAATGTAGTAAGACCTGAAGATCAATCGTTTTCACCAATAAATTATGAGTGGCAAACTGAGAAAGCTGCACAATTTCAACTCGATATTTTAAAAGAGGTGAACATGGACCATTCACTAATTAGAGGACCACCTGTGAGGATTTTAAAGGTTGGTGGAGATGGCAATTGTTTTTTTCGTTGCATATCTGTGTTTGTAACTGGTGATGAAGAGCAACATGACTTACTTCGTGTCTTTTTAGTTCAACATATGTTGGAAAATAGTCACTTAGCAATAGAACTCTTCTCTATTACTGATATGAAGGCCTATATTGAGAAAGAGAAAATGGGTATAGCTTGGCCTAGAGGTGGCTGGGCTAGTGAAACTGAAATTTATTTTATGGCTCACCTTCTAAAAACTGATATTTATACATATCATTATGGGTTTAAAAATTGGCTTAATTTTTCAGGTAAATTCTTAGATCCAGCAATAGAAACATGTCCTGTAAGTATGTACATCGATCATCCAAACAATGATCATTATGATGTTGTATTAAGTACTATATTTAAAGAAAATAGCAATAGTAGTGGATGGAAAACCCAAGTTGAAGGGTCAAAAATCCATATAGAAAGTGATATTGACATTTCAGGTCAAGATGAAATTGATTTTCACAAAGAAAATTATAAACCAGATAGCAAACTGTTTAAAAAATTGTCTGATGTCATTGAAAAGGATGATTTAAATATATCTACTGACACAGAGACCTTGAGAAAATCTAAAATAAACATGATAAAAGAATTATTCAAACAAACTGAAAAAGTTGTTGTAGCTGAAGAAAAACGAAATTTTAGTTTTAAATCAAAAGTTTCAAGTAAAGAAAGATCACGAAAATTTCGTGCAAATCAAACACCTGAAAAAAAACAGAAAATAGATGAAGCCCATAAGCAATCAATGCAAAAAATACGCATTAACCAGACTCCTGAAAAAAAACAGAAACTAGATGAAGCCCATAAGCAATCAATGCAAAAAATACGCATTAACCAGACTCCTGAAAAAAAACAGAAACTAGATGAAGCCCATAAGCAATCAATGCAAAAAATACGCATTAACCAGACTCCTGAAAAAAAACAGAAACTAGATGAA
>JAUOBW010280873.1:0-10658 GCA_032360285.1 Lepidozona retiporosa | reverse complement strand
GTAAGTAAGTAAGTAAGTAAGTAAGTAAGTAAGTAAGTAAGTAAGTAAGTAAGTAAGTAAGTAAGTAAGTAAGTAAGGAATCTCGTGCTCCCTAAATCCAAAAAATGTGCGCCCTAATTTCCGATTTTTTGCCCTAAAACCAGATTTTTGCGCCCTAAATCCAAATCGGTGCCCTAAATCCAGATTAGTGTGCCCTGATCAGAAATGCGCGCCCTAATTCCAGATTATGTCGCCCTTATTCCCGATATTGCTCCCTAATTCCAAATTGTGATGCCCCAGGCTATACGTGCGTAAATCAAAACAAAACAAAAACAAACCCAAGAAAAACACACGAGGTTTGTTTTGTTTTGCATGTGTTAGTGAAGTGAACTGAACGTAAAAAAACGTGGTGACCTTTTGCTTTCCTCTGGTTTTTGTTTTGTTCTAACTAGCCAGTAGCAGTCTGTTACTGAAGTAATTCAACAACATTTAGTAAGGTACGTACCAATTTTTTATTATTATTCAGCACAGCAGCTAGCTAGTGTAGTAAAGTCCAAGACCAAGACCAAGGCAATCACTCTGTTAGGTATATAACTATAAATTGAACTCTGTTGTCTGTCTCTGTAGCTACAAAGAGTGCAGATGTACCAAATATTTTCTTGATTTTAAATTAATTGTTACCCCTCTAGGCTAGGATAAACATAACAGACATAAGCTTACCATCCTCCCCTGGAAATCAAAATCAGTATATAGTATGGGAATCAACCCTTTGATACGCGCCTCTGATACAGGGATAGCTAGTCTCCTGCCGTGTGCCCAATATCCGGATCAATCCCCCGATTAGGAACACTTGCATGATCGGGGGGGGGGGGGAGGCGAGGGGTGTGTTGTTCATTGTTGTTGCAAAACAATTTATTTTTTATAAAAATCTCCATGCATTCAGTAAAAAGCAAACCAAATATGGTTTATTATGAAATAAAAACTGGTATAGAGGTCAGACTGTTGTTTTTATCTCCTGTCGTGATGTGCTAGCAAAAAAAATATCAATTCCCCACGTGCGGTCACGTGATTCATTTAGAACCAATCAAATCGAGTTCATCATAGACCAAACAACAACACAATCTTAAATGGAAATAAAATGACCTAGCATTTTGACAGGAATTCTGTGTATTTTCTGATGTTCAAAATATAATAACTTCACAACGGTGCCACCTATGACGACAAACAAGCCCATTTTGGAAATGATACAAGCTTCTTGTAGGTGATATGCAACAATAATGATTTTTTACTCATTTAAAAAATGAGCCACGCTTATCGTCATGTTGATTGACCGTAAGATTTTTTTACCTACCCTGTCCACCCATTCTTTTAACGACACAGTGTGGCTCGCAGTAAAGATTTCTCTAGTTTACAGTCATCATTGAAATGAAAAAATGACTAAAATGTAGTGTTTTATTGTATAAAATTTCATATGAATTAAATATCTATCAGGGCTTTTTATACTGATAGTGATGCAAAAGTAGATAAAAAAGTTAAGTCTTTCGCTCCGATTGAGATACTCTTGTTTGGTTAACTGTATCGCAGTTAAAAATCATTACATTTAACAATCATTTCATAGCATCCTTACCAGATCACGAAATAGGCAATGTGATAAAGCGCGATATAAGAAATCATCAATGCGATGAAGCACAGTAAAATACTTTCAACCAATCAAAATGCCATAATTTTAAATTTGGCCAATCAAAACACAAAAACAAACCAATCTAACTAACAGTTTAAAAAAAACATTAATAACAATCAAATCATTTACCAAAGAAAATTAAACATGGGAAATGAAATGAAATTACTTAATAATTTGTACAGGAACTCTGTGTTTTTTTCTGATATTCAAAAGGTTGCAACTTCAAAACCTAAGAAGTCAAATTGTTACTTTACTGTACAGTAGTGAGTTTTTTTGTTTAATTTGCTGATGCGAAAAACCTTCTTTAATAATCATTTTAAAGCTACAAGTTGTGAAAAATCTATTTTAGAATTTACACGAGTCTGGAAACATTACTACTTAACAATAAGTTTAGTCGCATGTAGTGTGGAAGTTTTATCTATATTTGATTTGAATTATAGCAGATCCTGTGAAACATCTGAGGTCTAAATTATATAGCAAGTATAGGCAGATTCAAAGGTCAACTTAAATATATATAAGATTTACTGTAGCTTCTTAGATCGGTGTTGTAAAGCAGTGTCTTTGAAACATAATTTTCGATCGAATTTTAATGTCAAAACAAAACTGTTATTTTCATGTTTTCATGTTTTTTGTTCTTTTTTAGTATGTAAGAGAAATGTATTTTTGGTTTTTGTTCTGGAATTTAGAAGTTTAGTATCTTTATTGTTTTCCTGACCCCTTTCCCCTATCTTCTTGATGTCGAAAAGCCGCCAAAAACAAACTTCTTTAGTAGCAGCCTAGTATAATGTTGTTAGTAAAGTAAGATTTTTGTGAAAAGGGACCATGAGCTAATTTAAAAGGTAAAAAAGAACAATAAATTTTAATGAAAAGGTAGCAAAAAGTTTTTTTTTTGTTTTTAACAGAATTGACTTGGTTCAAAATAAGAGGAAAAACTTTGCAGAATGGGTTTTTGATGAATTATGTTTTAAAAAAATATTTATGGGTTAGATTTGCACACCTAAATTGACTGTCACGTAAAGTTTATACGTATCATAAAGGTAAAGCCTTAGCTGAGGTCTTACTATACTGATATTTTAAACACAATGTTACGCTAGGTGTGTTTTTGTTTTCCCATGAAACAAAAACATGTGAAATCAAATACTGATAAATCCCACCTAAGTTGAATGTTATTAATAAATTTGATTGTAAAATTAAAGGACACTATTTGGGAATGGGCACACAAAAAATCACGCTAAACGGATGAACTTGTGAGTTTTTATCAGAAATAATGTAACATGGTGTTGTTTTCCCACACAAAACAGGAAATTTGAGTAAAATTTACGCAAGTCTCATATTTTATATTAAATAATAATATATCTATAGTCAGGTAATATATCTTAAAAACGAAGGATTTTGTGAAAAATCTGTTTAATAAGTCTTTTATACAGTTTTTGACGCTCTTTTTAATGGTACCATTGCTTTTTAAAACAAACCAACTTAAAAATTTACACTTTTTGTAGGGTAAGGAACTCTGTATTCTGGGTTTCTATAATTTTTTGCTTCAACGACCTGCCTACTAATAAAGAACAGACATAAATACTGTACCACATTATCATCTTTAACAAAAAGTAAAGTTTAAATATAGTGTATAGTTCTGAGATTTTTCCAGTTATAGATAATTTTATTAGGCCAATTTTCAAAATGTCCCAATAATTGTGTCCCTAAAAACCTGATAGCTGAGCTAGAATACTTGATACATTTATGTGAAAAGCATTGAAGTATAACACATGTGTATCTTTCTGAAAATATGCTTTTGTTTAAAGGGATCACAAGGTGCTCCGGCAAGTAAGGCTCATATTAAAGGGGATAAAATATGATGAAAAATGCATTTTATTCTGTGTAGAAATCTTTAACGGTTCTCGAGATATTGGATTTTAAAGTTTTTGTGAATCTGTATGCAGGTAAAAATTTAGGAAAATTATAACATCATAAAAGGTCTACCACTATTTTTAACATTTTCTTTCCTTCATTTCAAATAACTTTTGGTCAGTTTTATTAACCTTCGATATCTCGAGAACCATTAAAGATTTTTAAACGAAATAAAATGCATTTTTGGACGCGTTCATTAATAGTGACTACTAAATCTAGTTGGAGATTTTTGATTTTTTTTACTTGTTTTACTAGAATGTCAATAGAATCTTGTGATTTGGTCGTACGGGTCTGAAAATTTCCAATCTCGGTGCCAAAAGGTCCCTAGTACAATGGAATGACATTGTTTTATTCAAAAATGCTCTGGAATCAAATATATGATCATAAGTGCACAGTGTGTATAATTTTGATCATTTTTTTTACATTTTGGTTGTTTTTTTATTTAGTTAAAGTTATTATAGCATTTTCAACAGTCTTGGGACAAGCGTATTGAATGCAGTCAAGTGGGGTTACGATTCGTTTTCAAATAAATGATAAATGTTACACAAAGATTTTTTTTTTGCTAATATTCTGTTTTAAATGGGGCTTAAGTGGTTAAAAATGACTTTAACATAAGTTATTTAACTCAAAAACCTAATTTAACACCCAAAATATGGTGTTTATGCAAAAAATGAATAAATGTACACAAATAATGTCATTGAGAATTTTGGAGATATCGGGAGCAGTCTGTGTCTTTTTTATCAATTTCTGCTGTACTCTGATCAATTTTGGTCATAAAAGTTAAAGATATACTGTTAGGAAAAGTGGCAGCTTTGCTATAACAAACATTATATGAAAAGAAATGGATTTAAAATCCCCGTGTTTAATCTTGGAGTTACAGAGGTGCTGAACTACGTAAAAAATACTCAGGTGTGTGTCTAATTGATCAATTATTTGCTACCGGGTTAATTTTTTGTTTAAGCGAAGTAAGGCTACTAATATAGAAGATTATGTTATCAAATTTCATTCCTGATTTGTGTTTAAAATCCTCATCAGTGTTTGAAAACACTTGATAAAAAGGACACATAACAAAAAATAAGATAAATAGTGTGTTCAATTTATCACTTTTTTGACGAGCATGCAAATTTATTCAGAAAAAATGTGGTTCCATTATTATATATTTTATTGCCTCAAACTATAAGTAGATCTGATCTCAAGGACAAAACAATAGTTTTTGGGTATTAGTGGGGATAAAGTGTCCACATCATAGTATTTTTTCTTATTTCATTACATGACCAACTTAACTGTGTACTTTTTATCAATAATTTGACCTTAGTGAGCAAATTTTTCCAGTTTTTTATACAACAATGGCTTTTCTCGGCTGGTTTTCTTGAAAAAATACTTTTTAAAAAATTTCAAGTGTCAATACACTAGTGAAAGAAAGCAATTTTTGGTCTTTAAATGCGTACTATTTATCCATTTTTTGACCCAGAGGTCTAATTTTCATTTCTAGGGTCCATTTGATGGATAAATTTGTGCCTGCAAAGTTTGAGGGCATGAGAATATAGCCTTATGCAGTTACAAACATTTTTATCATCTGTTTAAAAAAAATGGCTTGTGTACTTTTTATTATTTTCTTGTGCAGGTTTTCTCTATAAGACAAGCTCAATTTATGTCCAAATTTTACTCATCGGAAGCCCATTTTCTCTAGTAACCTTGAAAAATTTTCTGTTTCATTTACCCTACTAATTGAAAATCGATAAACACTTGAGTAGGGTGCCAGCTAAAAAAGGCCAAAAAGCTGATTTAGTAGTTACTATTAATGAACGCGTCCTTTTCATAAATTTTTATCCTCTTTAATATGAGCCTAACTTGTCAAAGCACCTCCTGATCCCTTTAAACATTTACCATTTTGGTTTTCATAGTAAAGCAAAATCTGAAAAATGTCCCAATAATTGTGTCCCTAGGCAAATAGAAAACAGGTTTTAAGCCTTTTAAAAGTTTTAATTCATCAATTCCAGTATTTTATTGATATGTTACGATAAACTAATCCATGAGGTTGAAATAATCAATTTAAATACAGTACTGTATATATTCATTTATTTAGTATAAAGTCCCATGGCTTCCCCTACTGAAAGAAAGAAATAACAAAATACTTATTGGATTTTTGTCAAACAGGTTACACAAACAGGAAGTTCCATTAAACAATAATATTTTTTAGGATTTTAATGTAAATATAAGCACTTTAGGGTTTGTGTCCAATTTTTCCTGTTGTTCCAGGATATCACTGATGTCCCTGTAAAAGACGAAAATAAACTTTTTGTTCCTAGAACATGGGTGGGGAGGCATTATATTTATTAATAAAATGATTAATGTTGTCTATGTTTGTGATTTACAGTCTAAAAAGATTCTACAGTGCAAAGTTGAAAAATGTCGTATAGAAAAAAGGTATTAGTTATTTAGTCTATTTTTGTTAGATTGATTTAGTCAGTTGTGATAAAAAAGTTATTGTTATATTTTTACTCGGCATTTAATTTTTAAGGCTTTTAAAAACAAGGGTGGCCATGAGGAATATTTTGTTAACTATATAATTTATCTACCATTCTTCTTATTTAACAGGACAGTGTTACAACCAAAATTTTTGCAGTTTACTGATCAATTTAATAAAGTTTACTCGTTTATATTATTCTCTGTATGGCAATTATGCAGTATTGGATTACTAATCACTAGAACTTTTTGTCTACATAGATAAATATACAAAATCTTTTCAATATCTTGGGAGTTTGTCCGTAGCTTTTTAAGGATAAGAGTTTGCATTTTAACATACTGTTAGTTCTGCTTAAATATTCTTGCTCATGAAAAATTAAAAATGATCAACATCATCATCGTCATCATCATCATCAAGGTTCTACGTCTGTGTATATGCTGGCATGAGTTGGGCAAATCAATGCTAATTGAAAATATTAAAGTTTTAATTTATTGTAAGCTTATTTGCCAGAGTATCAAACAAAAATTCCATGAGAAAATTCTGATGTTTTTAATATTAGGGGCTACTTTTTTAGATTATTCATAAATCATATCCTTGATTTTAATTAACTTTTTATAGACCCGATCTACAAGACAAACAGAACTAACTCCTGAAGAAATTGCGCGTCGAATGATTGGTCAACCTGATATAGGGACATTCAAAAAAGTAAAAATTTCTAAAGAAAAAGGTAAGAGTAAAAAATAAATACTATAAACAATTAAATTGAAATAGAAGAACTCAATTTTCAGAAAAAAAAATAAGCTCCCTGAAACCTTTTTTATAAAACTCAAGAAAAATTTGTATAGGTTATTTTTGCTAATATTTAAATACTTTATTAAACTGTATTACTAGGGAGGGGGCGGATTCTGCTCCCTCTGTAACTTTTGATTAGACTTCTATCGACCTAAAATTTTGCATGGTGGTCGAGCAACTTGTCCTAAATATTTTCGTCAGAAAAAATTTAGAAGGTGACATCACTTTTGATGACGTTAGCAATATGTACAATAAGTCAGAAAAAACAAGAATTTTAGTCAGTATTGCAATATGCCCCAAAAAATGACTATGATATGCAAATGTACGCTTTTTTGTAGTAAAACCTGTCAAAAAGCAAGAAAAAACATGAAAAACCCTGTTTTGACCAAATATTTTTTCTTCTTAGTGATTTTTAACCTTGCTGACGTAATAAAATGACGTCATGTGGGTAAAAAGGGTTTTTTTAAAAAAAAATTATTAGAAAGTCAAAAAGTTTTAACAAGCATTCTCAAACTTTAATTGAAAACAGGCAAAAGGAAAAATGCGTTGATTTGAAAATCGCGCGGGCACTTTCTGCCCACCCCAGTATTAATATGGTTAAGGGAATAAATTTTCGCGGGAATTAATTTTCGTGGGACATAATTTTCGCGGATTTCACGGTTTTTTACTAAATCCGCGAAAATAAATTGTCTTTTTCCACAAACCGGAATTTTTGCAATGTAGCTTCGTAGAATGCTTCTGAGACACGTTTTGCGCCCTAAAAAGCTACGAAAATTTGTTTATAGCGAAATTCGTCGAAAAATTTGTAACAAATACCCGCTGGATCGAGGGGGTGTAGTACCGCAACTTTGGGGGTACCCCCGGGGGGCAAAATTGACCCCTCAAAAATTTTTTTTGCTTCATAACATTCATTTTCTAACTTCTTTCACGCATTTAAAAGGATTTTTTCATATCTCAACTTTTTTCAGAGAAAAGAGCATTTTTCGAAAAAATGCGGTACTACTTTTGATGATGTCAGCATTTTACCAATAAGTTGCATACTCAACAAAAAATCGTAAATTTTCGAGTCAATTTATTGTTAACTTTTTTATTAAAATGTCGTGTTTTTTAATGAAATATGGTAAATTTGAGTGCCAAAAACGTTTTTCTCATCCAAAAAATGACTTTGAGGCACTAATTGATCAATTTTCAGTATTCTGACATTATTTAGACTTCAAAATGACATGTCGTAAAAATTTCACGTGAAATTGTTTCTTACCTACTTTTCACAATATTTTAAAGGTGTTTCGACAAATTTGAGTTACTCATACAGAAAATATACTCAGAAAGGCAAATTTACGATTTACAAAACATGTCGGAAAACATGTTGGTCCCCACATACCTTGTAGTTTTAAAGAACGGATAAGTTTTGTGTATTTTGCCAGTATGTAACAGATATAGGTACTTTAAAGGAAGAAACTTTTGCGAAAAATAGTAAAATGGGTCATTCGCGAAAGTTAATTCCCAAAATTTCGCGTTTTTTTTGCCTCGCGAAAGTTTCTTCCTTAATTCTTGACATATTAAATTATTTAACTATGTTTTTTATTATTTTAGGCTCGCATTTTTCAGTTTCAAAATTGAAAGAAGTTTTGTTTTAGAAGTAAAAGAAATAAAAACAAAAGAAAAACAAGATTCTTAAGTAAAAGAAGAATTAAAGATTAACATATTTTAGTGTATTTTTGTTTGTAAATATCATTGTAAATTTGTTTTTGTATATATATATATATATAGGGTATAATATCCGTAAAATAAGGTTATTTAACTATAAAATTACTACATAATGTTTCATGCTTTCGCAATTTTTCAAGTAATTTGATGCAATGCATTTGGAAATATGCATCTGATGAAAGAAAGTTTTATTTCGTCATCAAAATACAATTAAAAAATTAAAAGTTAAAAACAAAACAAAAACATTAAAAACAGTTTATTAATTTAAAACGGTAATAAATGATGACGGTCTATGTTTACATTGTGGTAGAAAAAATGTAAAAAAAAAACTCACCTTTCAAATTAACTACAAATAAATTACTTACCTTACAAGACCTAAATTGAATATACGTTTTAAATTAGCTAGATAATATTTTTTGACATTATCAATATCCTTTGTTAGATTATTCCAAAGTGATGGACTCAAGAAAGATATTGAATTTTGGCACCTTACAGTTTTCTAAAAATAGGTGTTAATTGTTTGAAGGATTTCCTTGTTCTAATGTTTTTTAAACAGCAGGCTTAAAAATATCGTCAATATATACGAGGTGCTTTTTATCAAAGAATTTAAATGTGGCCACGCTATTTCATGCCATTGGAAGTTTGGTTTTCAAGGCCTTATTCAGATTTGGACACCATGCAGAGCAGGCATAAGTGAATTGCGCTTGGATAAGAGCATTACATAAAAGCCTTCGAAGTTGGGGGAAAGGAGTGTTTTTCCTATATAAAAATCTAAGATTGGAATTTAATTTTTTTAATTTCCTAATCCCAGGCATTTAACTTTAGAATGCTGTTTGATTTCAAAGCCTTGGAATAAGATATATAATGGGGAAACTCTTTTAGTTACGAATAATTGATTTGGTGTTCGTCGCCAAAATGAATACTCAATTTATTGTCGATAAACCAGTGATAGAGATTTGCCAAACTTCCTTGTGTTGAAATAAAAGACACGAGTCGTCTGCATATATATATATCGCTTACAAGATATAGATCCAGGCATGTCATTTACATATAGTAGAAATAACAATGGTCCTAGAATAGAACCCTGTGGCACTTTGTAATTTAAATTATCGGAATTAGAGAATGCCTCCTTTACATCTACTTTGAATTTTCGATCAGATAAATACGATTTAAATTAGCACATCACCCCCTTAGAAAATATTAAATATACACAGTTTTTCTAATAGTATATCGTGGTCTATAGTATCGAAGGCTTTTTGTTAGTCTATAAGAATCATCACAGTTAATAAACCTGATTTAAATCCTCTCTGTTTATATTCGTTCAGAAAGGAAAGACATTAATAAGATGTAGAATGGTTACTTCGAAAGCCTGATTGAATTGGCAGTAGTTTTTCGGATCGGTTTTGCAGCCCATTTTGTACAATGGCTTTAATTTTGCAATCTTCCAACTGCTAGGAAAATTCTAGACAGGGAGATTGCAGAGTTGCACTATTGGTAAAGCTAAAAAACCCAATACCTTAAAAATGTTGCAGTTGAAAGATCTATCCCAGGTTATTTGGCCCTATTAATGTTTTTGAGGATTTTTAGTATTTCTTTCTCGGTTATATGCGAGAGTTTGAATATGGACCTTATATAGGTATATTACATATACAATCTATAATGATACAAAATATCTTCTGAAGGTAATCGAAGGATTAGTCAGTTTAGATACTAAATCTTTTGCAAATTTGGAAAAAATTTGTTCCCTGTTTTGTTTCAAACAAATATTGGATTCATCGGAGGATTTAGTTGGCAGACGTAACTTTCGAATTGTTTTCCATAATTGCTTTGAATTACCTATGTTTCGGTCAATTTATTGAGAAGTAAATCGTTTTTCTTTTGCATAACCATATTTCTTTGACTTTAAATAAATTTTCCTATGTATACGAAGTTCCTTACTTTTCAGTGTTATTTTTAAACTGCACCAAATCACAAAATACAAGATCCTTCAAAAACAGTTTTTCTGGATTATTTTAGTGAATATTTAAAATTTTCCCACGAAATTTTCCCATAAGGTGGCAAACCATGTTGCAAAACCCCTATATAATTTTTGAGAGCCAGTTTGGAATAATTATTCCAAAAATA
>JAUOBW010280651.1:0-10662 GCA_032360285.1 Lepidozona retiporosa | reverse complement strand
AACATAGTTCAACATAGTGGGCGTGGTTCCCTCAGAAGTGTGCATTTGCGTACTAGGAGGAGGGAGAGGGGACTCAAACGTTCCTACGCATTTTTGTTTTTTTTTCTCAAAAATAAAAACTTGCACCTGACTGTTTTGTAAAATTACTAATTATATTTTCTGTGATCATTCAGAGTGCAAGAAAACTCTCGTAGAAAAACCGAGAAAAGCAAAGAATGGTACTAAAAACACAACAAATATGGCGTAAATTTTAAAAATGGTAAATTATCAAAAATCAAAATAAAAGCAAAGTACATTACAATCAAATGTGTGATGAGCAAAAGAATAAAGATTATCTTCTAGTTAACTAATAGAACTTAAAAGAATGTTAAATAATAAAGGACTGTTTCAAAAATTGTATTGTATATACTTATTAAAAAAAGATCAGAAGAAACAAGCTTGTGACTATTTAATATCTGTGGGCGAGAGTAAATTTCGATCTAAGAACATCTGCTGTGGAGGGTCACACGGGCCATCATTTCTCAAACCAAAACAAACAAAATGGCTTTGGCGGTCCTTAATAGATCCATCGCTCAACTTTCAAAGCTAATAACTTCAGAAAATACTTTAATCAAACCCCAATCCGATTGTTAACATAAGAAACTCATAATTTGTGGGATGGTGGAAAAAACAAACAGGGTTAGGGAGGATAAAAAACTTGCACATGACTTTTTAAAGAACGATGCAAAACCTGATTTACTCGAATTTTCATCTCATGACGGAATTGAGGTTTGATTAAAGTGTTTTCCAATAACTTCTGTTCTACAATGAAACTTCTTCACATTTTCACCAAATCTTTATTAAATGTCTATTATTCAATTGAGAGTGTTTTCCAACATATAGTACATCATGGTATTGATATTTTGGTCAAAATGTGGAAACAATTTAACCGGCCAAAAAAATGTTCAGCCCATGAAATAAATATTTTCGTGGCACCGGTCAATCTATGTTTAACTCTAAATTACTATTTTTTTAAATTTGTCAAAATGGTGCCGGACAAAGCACTATTTGTGCACGACATTGACCGATGTCCGGCACTTATTTCAGGGCCTGATGTTGACTGCCCATATCAAGCTGTTGGCGGTCAACATGACCGTCCAGGTTCGTATAGTTATTTCGAGCGCTGTAGTGTCGTAGTTTTGTCAGGATTTGGTCACAGTAAACATGAAAGATACGAGTAGAGTGGTCAGTGTTATATCATAAATATGTTTACTTAAAGAAATTTAACATAATTCAATTGCTCTTTAAGTCTAATATAGTCTATGGGGTGATAATTGTTTTTGACTGAAGTTATAAAATATATAATAAACTCAAGTAAATTTAGTTGTTTTAGTGTTGGTTTAGTTTCTCTTTTGTACAAGATTTTATGGGCGTCTATACTGTTTCTTTTATAGGTTATCGATAGTGCAGAAGGTGGTTATGCTAATAATGAACCCTTACGCAGTTTAAACACACAGGTATTGTCTTATTGTCAAAGTTTACCTTTTTGTTATTACGCTGCATTTTTCATTTTTCAATATTATAAAAGAGATAATTGTCTTATGCCAAATTTTAAAAAATAGGTAACAGTGTTTTAATATAAATCCTTTTTTACATAAGAAATTCAACATAGTTCAACATAGTGGGCGTGGTTCCCTCAGAAGTGTGCATTTGCGTACTAGGAGGAGGGAGAGGGGACTCAAGTCAAACACGTTCCTACGCATTTAGTCTTAGAAAAATTTTGGAGGCATTTGAGTATAAACAGTATATAGAATAACAACTTTCGGTCTTAATTCATCATTTTTGTGCGTACATGCTATGCGAATGGCCCTTTTGTACAAGCTTTTACAGGTATTTATACTGTTTTGTAGGTTATTGTTAGTGCAGAAGGTAGTAACGCTGGTCATGAACCCTTACATAGTCTAAACTTACAGGTATTGTTAAAGTTTATTTTTCTTATTTCTTGTTCTGCATATTTCATTTTACAATAGTATAAAGGAGATAATTGTTGTATGCCAATATAAAAAAATGAAAAACTTATTGAAACGATAGGTAACAATAAAATGGTTTTCGAAGGGTTTTGTAAAGGTTTTCAAAAGGATAACCAAATTTCAAAATTACATCCATATGTTGCTGTATATTGTTTTATAAATTTTATTTATTTATATTTGTTTTTCGTGTAATGTTGATGGTTTCTTTATTTTTTTGGCTAGTTTCTGCTCAAGCATTTGCATTTAGGAGTATCTTTCATGATAACCTGTGTTTAGTTTTTAATGTTTTTTATCTCCAATAATCATAAAGCGAGAAATGGATTTTTATCCACAGAAAAACAAAATTAAATTTGATTTATATTGACAAGTGACAATTATGTAAAAATGTTTTTGGCCCCTGATGAAGCAGTGAGAGTCCTATAAATTCAGGTATGTCAATCTGTGCATGCATCCGCCCGTCTGTCAGTCACGCACTTTACTCAACAACAATTTGATGAGATTTTTATAATGCATCAAAAACCACTAGTTTTAGGGCCTTTCTCGCTTTTCTTAAAATCTGTGTTTGAGATTTGGCTAATTTTTTGCATTTAGCTAGAGAATAATGTTGCACATCAATTATTGAAAGTTTTTGCCTAAAAAATCGTTTAGGGTCTGTCCAGGCATACTCGAACTGCCCAAATTGACCCAAAAATAAGTTCCATTCTTTTCAAATTCCACTTTTTTCATTTGGTTAATTTTTCTGAATGTACCTAGAGAATAATGTTGTGCATCAAACTTATTACCTAATGATTTTATTCGGGCACTAATCAGGCATGCCTAATATGCCCAATTTTCCCCTAAAAATTAGCGTTTTTACAGTTTGTTGAAAAGAGTTATTATGGTTATTTAGTTATTGCTTGTTTTTTTCGTTTTTTATATTTTTTTTCTGAGGGGTCGTTTAGTATTTAAGTGCTTGTTCATTTTTTTTGCATGTTGCTGGTTTTTTTATCAAAATCATGTTTCATGTTTTTTTTTGCTTTTTGCAATACGTCTAAATTACCTTGTTATGCAATTTTTGAAGTCTGGATGGTGAACGTTTATTTTAGTGGTGGGTACTTATTTAACGATGAGGCGTTTTCAATGAATTTGCACATATTAAAGGGGTGTTCTTAATCGAAAAATGTGTACTGTATGTCTGAAAGTATTTTTTCTGAAATTTTTTAAAATAGATTATCAGCCAAAATTCTTACAATTAGTTTTTTTCCACTTAAAACTATATTTTTTCTATGTTTATAGATTCCAAGTGTTATTGAAAACGAGGGTAAATCTGGAAATACGTCCAAGTACGAAGTGTCAGATTTGCCAATAAATCTAACTCAGAAAATTGGGGAAGGCACCTCAGCAAATGTGTTTAAATTTATGCTTCGAAATAAACCTGCTGCTGTAAAGGTGTTAAAGATACAATTTTCAAAAAAAACTGTTGTAAATATAGCAACAAAATTAAGATGTTTGAAGCACGAAAATGTTGTACGTTTTAGAGGTTTTTCTTTACGGCCAACTGCATTATTTTTTGAATTCTGCTGTGTGTTAGTTAATAGTATGCCGATGTATAAATTGCAACAGTTTGTCAGTGAGTTTAATTCTCTAAATTGCTTCGATCTTAATAAAAGGCTGGGTTACATCATTCAAGCTTCTAAAGGAATACAATATTTACATCAGAATGACATAGTCCATAAAGATATAAAACCCACAAACTTTCTTGTATGTGGAAGTTTATAAAATACTTTGATAAAAGTTATTGATTTTGATGACTTTGTTGAGTTACGAGAAACAGAAAATTTAACTCTTACAATCTCAAATAAACGAGGAATGACTTTATCTTACATTGCTCCTGAAATTTGCAATTGTGTGATTGAGCAACCAAACATGGAGACTGATATGTATGCTCTTGCAATAACGTTTTTAGAAACAATAAATCGAAATGGTCTAGCCTGGAAAGGAGTTATACCAATATTAAACGACACACTTTGCTTGGTTGTATTATAAGCGGTAAAAGGCCAAGGTTAGATGACCTAGACGTTATTTATGGATACAGTGAAAATGTAAACAATATTAAAAAACTTATTCAAGAAACTTGGCAATGCAATGCCACACTGAGACCAAATGTAACAACTGTGAGTAATTTCAAATTATTTAAAACTAATTTTATTTTTGGACCCCCAGCCAAATCCTATGAAATCACCCTTGTTCCTCAGGTCGTGTTTCTCAATAACCGTTCATTAGTTTTTTTTGTGAAATTTTTCATGTAATAGGGTCAATTGGGGAAACAAGTGGCAGAGGCAAATTTTTACCAAAAACTCTTGTTTTTCGGTACTAGGCCTAAAATTACGAAAAAATGGGTTTTTGGCTCTAAAGATTTTTTTTTCAGAAATGTGAGGGCCTATTCCGGGCTTACCCACGGGGGTCTAGGGCATTTTGGGATCCGGTGAAAATCACATTTTAGCCATTTTCTCCAATACCATTCCACCTACTTGGTTAAAACGTTCAATGAAGCTTAGTATACATAAACAAAGTTTTTTTAATAGTGTGGTGGCCTAGTTTTGCTATCCCTAAACCACCCCTAGGGTGGGGCATCGGCCCTACTGTAAGGTAATAGTAACCTTGAAACTGAATTAACTTCAATTATTTCATCTACAGGTAGGTGGACCCCAAAAACCACATGGTTTTTACTTTCAGGTTATCTTAAACAGAAAAATTATAATTCTCGATTTTTATGGCATTTTAGTATTCCTTACTATGGTACAATTTCTTCCTGGGCCATTACTTTCAAAATTTTAAGGATTTTTTTTTTTATTGAACTTAGTCTCGATCTTTTATTTAGGACCCCAAAAATCTGTAAGTAACTTTTTGTCAGAATGTTATAGATTTTTTAAATTTTGCATGTGAGTGTTTTAGGTAATTCTTCAATGTATTTAACTATCACAACAAACTTATGTTTTTGGTAAGTATTTGAATCACCCCAAAACCACCTGTCTTGGACCCCAAAAACGTGTGATAATTTGTTTTGACTAGAATTTTGAAATTTCTAACTTTTTAGGAGTTTTTGTATTCGATTTTCATTTCATTTTATCTCCACAATTGATATAACTTACTATCTAAGTATGTTTTGATATGCTAGTAACCAGATCACACTTTTTGTTTTGAAAAATTAACTTTCTATTTTATCAAATTTTTATATCGATCACACTCTGTGTCCAGTACTATTTCAACCCTTTTTACTGGCGTTACATATACAGCTCTTAGACCTTGGGGATACCCTAATATTGCCTCATCCTATGTAACATAGTTTAGCCAGATTTCTGTTATATATTGAATTTACACATAGCTTGGAGTAAGCATCACTGGTGATCCTCTTAGATTAGTTGATGTGTTTAAGTTTAACTTTCCCCATCCCTCCTCCATACACTAGAGTTTAACAAATTATTTTCTCTAAAGAAGAGCAATGCTGTCAGAATGTTGCTACGTTCTATTAAAACACATACAGCAATAGTCTTACGTGACCTAATGTTTTCAGCCTCACAACTATAAGCCTAGTGTGATCTTATTTTCCTTGAAACTTTCTAAACCATTTTTGGCACTTTATAGTTAGAACTTATAAAGACACATATGAAAAGCATAGTTCGTACCCACCCTTTTCCTAATCGGGTTGAGAATTTCCAAAAATTATCTTGAATATGTAGAAACTATTTCAATTCTTCTTTTTGACAGGATTTTTGAACTTTAATTACAGATTTGTTGCAAAAATGGTATTTTTAGGCTTTTTCCAAAGACGAGAATGTCAACATTTTATATTTTTCCTGACGATTGATGAGGTTGGCGAAAATTTTGTAAGGGGGGATGGGAGTATAAAGAAAGGGGGTTGCCGTGGAAAGAGGGGTGTATGGAGCTTCCGAACTATGCAATAATTTGATTCAATAAAATTTAATTACCTTAGGGATCCCAAAGTTTATTAACACATTGGTCTCATATTGAAGAGGAATAGAAATGATGAACAGTGCATTTTATTTCGTTGAAGAATCTTTCCTCAAGACATTCGAGTTTGATTATTTCATGTTAAAAATGTAAACAATGCCTTATTTTTGGAATTTATGACACCACAGGTTTGCACTGATATATTCCTCCATAAATTTTTAAATACAACTTTATATTTCTAATAATTTTTGGTCAGTTGCAAGGTATTAACAGTTAGAATTATTTTCAATAAGAAGTTTTTTTAAAAATGTGCAGCTCATTTGAGTAGTGTGGGGTCATTTAGCAAATTAGATTAATTATGATATCTTGGTTTTTAGATATTACAAAACTTCGTTAAAAAATAATAGAAGGTTAGATATGAACAGTTGTTACAATTTCTTAAAGGGTCTGGAACTACTCATATTCTGCATAATTTTCTAAATTTTTAATTTAAAATAATCCCAGATGCTAATATCTTGTCACTGATCAAAAAATATAAAATCAGAGTAAATCCTAAGTTATAGTGGATAATGTTATTACTAATGTAGATACAACCCTGATGAGATAAATTATGAAGATATGTATTGTTCACATTTAGCATGGAATATTCAAACTCCAATATATTGAGAACCGTTAATGATTTTTCAACGAAATAAAGCGCTGTTCATAATTTTTTGCCTCTTATTTATGAGATAAACTTGTAAATATACTTTGGGACCCCTAATTTATTACAAATTTATAATTGCAGGCCCTCTTCTGGTCACAATTCGGAAATTTTATAAAAACGGGAATTTCTCAAAAATGCTCTGTCCTGAGGGAGCGTAATCGAAAACAATGCTTAGCACTACAAGGGTTAAGCGCATCTGCAGTCAAACAGTCTATAATGCAAATAAAATACTTTACTTTTTTATAGTTTATCGCCCAAATTGAATCCATTGCAAAAAAAAAGGTAACTATTTTTAACGTGAAAGTTGTTGGAATAAGTAATATTTGAGTCTATAAACATCTGTAAATATATGTAAGATTTTATAACCACACATTAGATTAAACATTTCTTATCAGAATTGATTTAAACTTTGCAGAAAGTGTCAATAAGGTAACTACAGTTACACTTATGTAATTCAAAACCTCAAGGGACCGAAAAAAGTTTCAAATTATATGATGTTTCGAATTATCAGAGTTCCTGATTTACTAGTAACTTACGAAGGGACCAAATAAAAGTTTCAAATTAAATGATCTTTTGAATTATAGGAGTTCTAACTACATGAGTTCAAGTGTACTATATTTAAAGAATCAAAATTTTTGAAAGAAAATATGAAAAATGGTTGACGTCAGCGTTACACGCCATGATATCTAATCAGCAGATTTTTCAAATTTTTGAGGTTAAGGTTCCAGGTCTTTATGCCTGAGTTACAGGTAAGAATGATAAGATGTGGCAATTATGTAAAAATCTCTTTTCTTCCGTTGTAGTTGCGTCATGATTTACTGGCAAAATTGGTCCCAGTAAACATGCAAAATAAGACTGATGGTGTCAATTATATGTGTCTGTTTTATAAGAAATTTAATCTAGTTCGTGTTCTTTTTATAATTTCTTGAACTTATTTTGTAACTCGTTTGATGTAGTTTTTGTTTATTTTCTTTTTTGTACAAGATTTTATAGTCTATACTGTTTTTTAAAGGTTATCGATAGTGCAAAAGGTGCTGATCACCTTGCTAGTCATTTGCACACTTCAAACACACAGGTATTGTCGAAGTTGTTTTCTTATTATTTGTTCTGCATTTTTCCTTTTACAATAGTCTATGGGGGAGATAATTGTTTTCTGACTAAAGTTTAAAAATATATTAAATCAACAGTTAACTATATACTAATTTTCAAGGGTTTTATAATTGTTTTTAAAAATAAGTTTACATTTATATTATCATAACGCATGCATACCGGGTCCACCTTAAATAGCTAATAAACAATATAACTTTTCTCCGAATTTTGATGATATTCAAAATAGGTCTAAAATCTCAATGAATTTAAATGGCAGTTTAAATCTCTCTTAATTACATATTGAAAAGTGGCAATTATGTAAAAATCTCTTTTCTTCCGTTGTAGTTGCGTCAGGATTTACTGGCAAAATTGGTCCCAGTAAACATGCAAAATAAGACTGATGGTGTCAATTTTATTTGTCTTTATAAGAAATTTAATCTAGTTCTTGTTCTTTAAGACTTGTATTTTGTTTGACTTAACAATTGATTTGAAAACATCTTAATTTATTGAACTTATTTTGTAACTTATTTGTTTTAGTTTTTGTTTATTTTGTCTTTTTTGTACAAGATTTTATGGGCGTCTATACGTATGCATACCGGGTCCGCCTTGAATAGCTATTAAACAATATAACTTTTCTCCAAATTTTGATGATATTCAAAAAATAGTTTAACAATTTCAATGAATTTGAAATGGCAGTTTAAATCTCTCTTAATTACATAATTAGTTAATTCGTTTTTTTTCAGCAACTGAGTATCTTAATTAGCCTGAAGCTGAAAAATGGCTAAAAATTAAGCAACTATCTAAGCAACCTCCTCCTGAGCTGACTTTTGGTGCCAAGAGTTTAAGCAGAATAAAAAGTCTCAATAATGGGGAAAACGAAATAATATATTTTTAAATTCATGAAATGTTTTTGGAAAAATAAATGCATGTTCAAATATAACCTTTATTTCACAGGGATTTAGTTGATTTTTATCAAAAGAAACGTAGAATTACAATGTCAATAGTCAGAAAAATTAAGCAATCATTGAGCAACTTTTTAGGCTGCAATCCACTTACGGCTCTAGTAAATGAAGGCTGAAGTCAAAAAGTGAGCATTTTTTATTTTTTTGTTTTTTAGGTTAGTGATAGCTCAGAGGGTGGTGATGATGTTGATGGACCTTTATGCAGTTTTAACACATCGGTATTGTCTTATTGTCAACATTTTAATTTTTTTCTCTGCTTTTCCAATAGTCTATGAAGAAGATAATTGTTTTATGAATTTTTTTACAAAGGATAAAGCAACAGATAACAATAAACTGTTTTTTCAAGGGCGTTATAAAGATGTTAAAAAGATAGGCATCTTTAATATACAAAGTTACAAAATTATATCTTTATATAGGTATTTTTTTGTTATTATTTATTTGTTCTCTTTTAGTTTTTGTTTATGTGTTGTATGCGGTTTTACGTCTTTCATAACCTCATTTACCCATCTATAAGCCCTTAACATATATACACAGGTTTGAGATAAACTTCATCTGGATAAGATCTCAACAGGACAAAGAAAAACATAATAAATCAACAACAATTACTAATTCTACCACTAACATGGCAGTACTCTTGATGCAGAGCAGGCAACATGCCAGAAACAGAATAGTATCATCACTCATATAAAAGTTTATCAAACCTGTGAGTAAGTAAAAAGACAAACAGATAAATTCAGCTAAACCCTATAAATAGGGGTCAGACGTAGGCTTTGTAATATGATGAATAATGGAACCAAGAAAATTTTACCTGCATTTAATGCAGACAACTGCATTTAATTTATCTAGCCAATATTTTAATCAATGCACATATTGAAAAATGTACACTAATCTCCATAACTGGCAAATGTATTTACTTGTTAAAGAAATTAAATTAGCATTTATAATACTATATTCCCATCAGCATTTTCTGTGTATGTGCTTTCAAAACACTGTAATGATTATTTTCTTGCTAAAATGGCCTTTGAGACATTAAATCTCCAGGGATATTAAATTTAATCCGTTGTTATAATTACGAGTTTTAAACTTTCCATTGTTTATATCGTGTACGAGATTTTACATTTAACAAGAGAGCAATGAAAGTCACATGTCGCTTTTGCTTTCGATTTCTATTCAGATAAAAGAAGCCCAATCAGCAATTTGAAAACGAAAGTTACCCACTCTGCTATTTATGTTAAATATTTTATTTTAATGATGATATTTGCTTCTCTTTTCTTAGCTTTCTTTGTTTTAGCTATTTGCTGGTTTCTGTTCTTGATTTTGTATTTATGAATATCCCTGTTATTGAAAATTCCTGCTATTTATTTTCGCATCAAATGTTCTAACTAAAGCCATGAGGAATTGTTATCCACAGAAAATATAAAACCTAACAATAGGAAAATTTATTAAAAAAAAAAAAAAAAATGTTTTTATGTTTGATAGGGAATATTATCAACAGGACAGATGGAGTAGCCATGGGTTCTCCGCTTGGCCCCACGTTGGCCAACGCATTTCTTTGCTTTTATGAGAAAACATGGCTTTCTGATTGTCCTGCTGATATAAAACCCCGTCTTTACAGAAGATACGTTGATGATATTTTTCTTTTATTTGATTCTTTAGATCAAGTCCAACGTTTCCAACAATATATGAACGGCAAGCACCCTAACATCAAATTTACCTACGAGACAGAACAAGATGGTAAGTTTTCGTTTCTTGACGTTGAAATTAGTAGAGAAAATGGTAAATTTGTCACATCAGTTTACCGTAAGCCAACCTTTAGTGGTGTTTACACTAACTTTACTAGTTTCATTCCCATCGATTACAAATTTGGATTAGTCAGAACTTTATTACATCGTTGCTTTCATATCGTTTCTGATTTCTCCAAATTTCACCACGAAGTTGCCTTTCT
>JAUOBW010280540.1:0-10662 GCA_032360285.1 Lepidozona retiporosa | reverse complement strand
TATGTTAGTGTTCAACTGTGCAAAGTTTTAAGTGGATTGCTTTTTCCAATCAAGATTTATGAAGGGGGGCCGAATCGGCCCCCCCTCAGTAATACACCAGAAAAAAAAGCCCAGTATTAATAGGGTTAAGGGACGCGGGCACTTTGGACCCCCCCTGGTTTAATGACTTTCCCAAATAGCCCAGTCAGAATAGGGTTAAGCGCTTGAAATGTTGATCCCTTAAGGAGTAACTGTAACTCCTTCTTTAGAAATATGCAAATGTAAATCTTTATGGTTTAGTATGAAAATTAAGCAAAAAATACCTTTTGTCGTACAATAGAAACAGTTCGGCAATCGTCATCATCGTGTGTTACTTTACGTTTCTTGTTCATAGGCTCTATAAAAGTATTATATCAAAATTACATAACGTAATGGAACCATAGGTACATATTCAAGTTGCGTTACAATGTAGATAAGCCAATTCTAATACACGTACATAAATATAAAATTATATTCCTTCCGTTTACATACATACGGTTTGGATTTTATAAGCACGCGACTATTTAGTTTTAGTAATAAACATGGTGTTTCACTCGAGAAAGCAGAAAATATACAATCAATAATAAATGGTTTGCGAAGGCAAGCTATTTGCTAGTTGGCAAGCCAAAACATTTTGGGGTATGTTTAAAACATTTTAAATGTTCCACCACGAACAATATATTTGTGACTGATCTTGACAGTTTTTGTTAAGGGTGGTTGTGTCGGGAGTGAAGGGTAGTCAAGGGTAGTGGACGGTTTCAGTTTAAGAGGGTTTTTGATTGATTGATGGCAGCTATAGTGTTGTGTTTGAGCTTCGATATTTATGGTCATTGTGGACATACAATATGTATAATTTACAAATGTATTGCTTCAGTCCCTAACAAACCAGACAAATTATATATTGGCTTGACAGAAAGGCAATGTAAAACGAGAAACGTGACAATAAAATCCTTCAGAATGATCTTAACAAACTTGATGAGTGGATAAATATATGGCAGCTTAAATTTAATTTAGAAAAATGTGTAATTTTATCAATTGGTCGAAACCCACCAGTATATGACTACCATAGGTACACAATTGTTAGCGCATAAAATATTTCAACAAGATCTAGGGATATTTATTGACAATTCACTATCATTTGATAATCATATAAATTATTATATAGTTGCAAAAGCAAACAAAATAGCCGGATTATTATGCCGTACCTTTACTTTCATCGATGAAAAAGACTTCACACTGCTTTACAAGTCTTTTATAACACCTATTTTATAATACGGTGCACCAGTTTGGTATCCGCACTTGTGCAGACAAGTACACCTCTTTGAGAAAGTTCAACGAATAGCCACAAAACGAGTTCCTGGTTTAAAAGATCTTTCCTACAAATGCAGACTAAGACATTTACAGTTGCCTTCCCTTAGCATATAGAAGAATAAGATACGATCTTATCCATGCGTACAAATAATGCAATGGTATGTTCTCATCAAAGTCAGTCTTACCAAAAAAATAGCAAGAGGACGCAAATTCAAATAAACTAAGAGGTTCACAAGTATAGACTCTAGAAAATACGCATTTAGCAACCGAATCGTATAATGGTGGAAAGAACAAATTGTATAAGCACTGTGACAATCATCTGATGGTCTACAACTACACTGCGTTAGACAATCCGGTTAAACCATTCATGACTATAACATAACATTATGGTAAACACTATGACAGCTTAAAATGGAAGTTTTTTCCTGCCTAGCTTGTAAATTTATATTATATTAATCAAAAAAACCCTATATATATATAAGAATGTTTTTCATTAGAGCTTCATGCACTCTAAAACTTGAATTACTTGAATTACTTGAATAATCGCATTCATCGTGAAACATAAATTTAGTAATTTTAATAATTCGTGGGACAAAACACGCAGAATTTTATTCCGTCTATATGTGTATAAATTAATTTGAAAATTGCAGACAAATAATGAGAGGGTATTTTGTGAGCTACTCTAGACAAAATTAAGTTTTTCCGCCTTTGTAACACCAAAATCTTCATCCCAGTTGATTTTATTGTTTTCAGACAGTTTAAACCATTTTAAAACCAAAAAAGTTGGAAGAATATTTTTTTTTCGTGAAATTTAGCGTTTTTAGCACAAAAACTAGTATTTCACCTAAATCGCTGAGGATATTTTTTGAGACGGGTTTCAAAGCTCAAAATTAGTCTAGACCTACACCAGGGCAAAAAATTGTACTACCATTTTGTTGATTTTCGATTTTTTTTTCGAGATATCGCGATTTTCGTGAAAATCGGGCTGAAATTAGCCTATTCTTAAATTTAACTAAAAGCGACATTTTTTCCAACTTTTTTGATCTGAAAACAATAAAACAGCCTGAAAACAATAAACGTGAAAACAATAAAACCAACTGGAATGAAGGTTTTGGTGAAGTCAGCCGCATAGAGCAATGATTTTTTAAATTATGGACCAAAAATGCCAAAATTGGCTTAAATTTCCCTAATGTTTTAGTAGGGGAGGTTATCGAAAATCGAAATTCAAATCGCAATAACTCGAGAACGGAAAAAGATTTTTTAATTCCGTAAAAAGCGGGGAGTCAGAAATAAAAAAGTTTTTAATATTAGTGAAACATGCAAAAATGACGACAGACCCCTCGCCTTAACATTTAATATTTTTTCTAGAACCATGGTCGACATATCATGTTCCAGAATCACTTTAGTCTAGCAAAGCAAGATGTTTGTATTTTTCAAGTTTTGTGACATATGGGTAGGATAATCGAGAAAGAAAGCTGTGTTGTTTGTTTAAATTATTTCTCTACCAAATAATCCCATCCCGTTATTAATTTTTGATTTTTTGACCCAACCTTTTTATCAACCAATTTTTGACATAAAAATCAAATAAAAACTGCAAATAATATATAAATAGAACATTTCAGAAAATTAATAATGTATTGCTTAAAACTAAAGAGAAAAATATTTGTCTAGCAATATATACGTTCAGGTACTTTACCTTTGTATATTCACACAAAATTCGCACCATTCACGTGATTTAAAGTTCAAAGTATATTACATATATTCGTTGAGTATCTGACGTCATGACCTCATAAAAATCTTAATAAAATGGCGTCGACCATAGCGTTAATTAACATTTAAATACTTAATATTTAGGCTTTAGTGGAATTATTTTTAAAAGGAGCCTCAGAGAAAGACCACATATGGCCTAACAAATGGCCAAAATAGCTCTAAAAAAATTTAAATTGCTGATCTTCTTTCTTATCTTCTACTATTTGCAAAAATTCTCATCTCCAAGTATATATACACAGTAATATATTCCATATTTACAGACAAGTGTCGTCACATATAAGTTAATCACGTCAAATCGGTTTAAGAGTGTTGGGAGAGAGCTCTTAAAATTATGTATTCTTAATCTAATTTTAAATTTTTCTTTGTATACAAAAAAAACCTTCCGCACATCTTGACTGCAAAACTTTCCTATGAATGAAGTTAATTTTGTATTAGTTTAATCACAAATTGGAGCTTAACACTGGTTATTGAGGGTGGTTAATTATGGTTATAACCCGTTATGTTCCGGCTGGAAATAATAAAATATTTGTTTTATTGGCTGGGTCAATCACGTAAAATATGAACCCAATTATCTAGTAATTTACAAAGTGAGATTTTGCGTTATTATATAAAATGACGTCATACTTGCATAAGAAACGTCACACCCTGAAAATAGGCTTATTCAGCTGTAAAAGTTTTACATTACTAATATACTTTTTAATATTATAAATTATGCAAAAATCCTTAATTACATATCTGCACAATAAATTTTTCCATATTTAGGGAAATATGACGTCATATTTCAATTAATGACGTCATATGAAATCAAAATAAACTGAGTTCCAAAAATTATACATTCTTAATCTATATTTTAATTTTCTATCGTATACAAAAAAAAATCATACGCATCATATCTCGACTGCAAAAAAAATCCTATAAATGGCTGAAAAAGCAAAAATCATCTCTGCTGGCATATTTTTTCGAATTCCTCGAAAAATTTATCTATAGAAAAAACAACTTTAATAAAATACACATGAAAGCCTGGCTTGTCTAAATTTTGGAACATAAGGGCCCGCGCTATTCATGTAAAGAGCCTACAGAAAACAGTTCAAATCTCAAATTCTCCTTTTAGCGGTTTGCCCTCCCAATAACAGATGTTTCAGATTTCGGCCCTAGAATCATGCTTTTAATGTCTTTCGCGGATCTAGCACCAGGATATAGACACGTTCATTTAACCCTATCAGCGCCAAGCTTTTTTTGCTGGTGTATGACTAGGGGGGGGGCTTTTCGACCCCCCTTTATAAATTTTGAACACAAAAAGCAATCGAGTTCAAAATTTGCCTAAATGTTTTCGGTCATGTAAGGAATATTTTGCAAAAAAAACAATTTTGAAAATATGACGTCATTTTCGATGACATTAGCAATATGTATTCAAAAATCAGCAAAAATCGGTAAAAATTGTGATTTAAGACTCTCTAGAAGATCTCTATAAAAACAAGTTTATATTAGAAACATTAAAAAGTTGTTATGAATTTTGTTGTGAAAAAGGGTAATATATTTATAAAAAAATTAAAAAAATCTCATTTTTTAATTTTTGATACCTGTGACGTCACACCAAAAAAATTTTTTTTGAACAAATTCTGGGTCATTTTTAGCAACAAAAAAATTATTTTTTTTTTATATCGAAAAAAATGTTTTTTTGGTATGACGTCATAATAGGCCCAAATTTGGCCTAAAACTTTTTTTATTCTTCTGACACACACGATTTAATTTAAAATAGCAAAATTTAGTCCAAAAACGGTCCAAAGGATAAAATTTGGCAAAACTTTGAAAACCCCGCGGGCATAAAAGGCCTCCCACAGTGCTAATAGGGTTTAAAGAGACTACTGGGACTGGATTTTTTTCAGGCCAAAAAATGTCATTTTTGCCATTTTCTTTATTACTTTTTAAGAATGGAATTAAATTGGGTCTACAATCCCGGTCATAAATATTGAGACGAAACGACTAAATTCACGTATTTACCGAATGTATTTATTGACAAAACACCGTATTTTTTAGCCAAAAGATGATCAAAACTCGAAAAAAAAATAAATACGGAAATTCTGTTCCCCCTGCCTCTTATTCCGACCCAAGTTGGTCGACGCAATCAAATATTTCTAATTTTCTAAGATTCTAAGTTTTAAGTTTAGCGTTAAACTAGCGTTTAGTCTCCTGGTAGCTCGATAAATCAGAAAACGTCATACTTGTAGCGCATTGACTTTTAAAATAACTCTAAAATATTGAAAAGTCTCAATATATTATGACCACGATTGTAGTATAGGGTGGCTAGGTATGTTTTGCCTAAAAATAACAGAAAACATTTTGAAAATTGATATTTTTACGAGAGACATGATACACAAGTAACAGTGTGTCGATAGTATCACTTTTTCCCAATTACCTAAAATTTTTGTGCAGCTAGAAAACTCGCGCGCAGCGTGTACTTCAACGCGGGTGCATCATTTGACAAGAACATCGTGTATATGGAATTTCTTTACTCGGCTAGCTGATTTTTCAGTAATATTTTTTGCGTGCATAAATTATTATTATTACATAATTAGCCGTAGCCAATCAAGTGTCGAGAATATATCACGGTATGTTGATAAACCAATCAAATATCTGATTTTTACAAGTTGTAAAGTAATATCATTTAAATATTTTCATTGCAATGTTCACAAGGTATGCCTAAAATATTAACCAATTTTTGATAACATTTTTACATTTTACTCCATGCTTAATCAATATTTTATATCCACATATCAAATGTCAAGAATATATCACGCGATGTTGATAAACCAATCAAATAAAAGAAGGTGTGTTCATTTTCATCAGGCACAGTTTTACATGGAAGGTTTATTAGGCAGTATATGTTGTGTTATTGTATTGTTCGTTTACATCTCTTAATTAAAGTTGTGTTGTTAAATAAAGTAATTGTAACTGTAATCTACTGTATATGTTAAATATCCTTAGCGAATTTTTTACGGTTAAATCTCAAGATTTTTATAGAAATATTTTAGGAGGTTTTCAAACATACGTTATGGAAACAAGCGAGTAAAACACGACATGATGCGAAAAATATGATACTTTTAAGACAGGGAATAATTTTTTTTCTTAATACAATTAGGAAGTATAGTTTCAATGCTAAACATAATATTTAGTAAACAATAATCATAACTATAATGATTACAAATACACCTAAAATAAAAAGCATTAAAAATAACATATTTTTTGCAAGTAAAATGATATTATGATATTTGTAACAACGAACTATGCTAAATATGTTTATGACAAAAGATAAACACACACATCGTTTTTAGAATCTATTAGTGGAATGATGGCCCTGCAGGTTTAATTAAATTCCTATGTACTTTTTTAAACAAAGATTGACGAACTTTTGTATCAACATTCTCGTAAAACCGTTTCAATTTATTGAAATTCACTAATAAGTTAGGTAGCTGGCATGTTTAAAAACCATTAAACAACACTTATTTATTCAATAAAATGCTTTTTTTATTTAAACTAATTAGATGTTGTTTGCACGAGAAGCATTTAATAACAGTTACGAGGCTTGCGTCGAGTGTATCGTTTTTCTCGTATAAACTAGACTAGAATAACAGATTTGACTGGCAGATCAAGGACTATCCAGCCAAAAGTTATTATTTAAATTAGCCTATTTTGAGCCCGATTTTCACGAAAATCGCGATATCTCGAAAAATAAATCGAAAATCAAAAAATAATAGTACAATTTATTTGCCACCATCTGGTGTAGGTCTGGACCAAATTTCAGCTTTATAGCCCTTCTCAAAAAATATCCTTAGCGATTTAGGTGAAATGCTAGAAAAAGGCGTTGGCCTTAGGCGAGATTTGGCTTAATTCGGCAAATTAGGGCTAATTTTAGAAAAGTTTTCCGTCCTGAAGACCCTTTAAAATGCTCCGAAACTGTTCAAACATCATAATAACATAGTTTTAGAGACCAGTATAGTTTTTATTTCGAAGATTTGGAGTTAAATTCGGCAAATTTCAGCTGATTTTTGACCAATTTTCCACCCTGACGGACTCAAACTGCTCAGAAATAATATTGATATCAGTTTCAAGTATCTATAAAAATTCATAGCCATTGTGAAGTCTTAGGACCAGCCTTAGTCTTGATATTAGAGATTTGGAAGTAACTTCAGCAAATTTGGGCTAAATTTTGAAAATTTTTGGCCTCTAAATGCCATATACTGCTAAGAAATCATACTAGTATACAAGGAGTTCCAATTATCTAACTCCGTCATAGCCATTGGGAAAGTTACAGTACCAAAAGAGTGGCTTTATGTTTGATTTTAAAGATTTGGGGCTAAATTTGGGATAACTTTTGAAATATTTTCTACCCTGAAGGCCATTAAACGTCGTCATAAAACGGTAGCCATTGGGATTGATAGCGAAGCTGTAAAGGGATCACGAGGTGATATGACAAGTTGAGCTCATATTAAAGAGAATAAAAAATGATGAAGAATGCTTTTTATTTCGTGTAAAAATCTTAAACAGTTCTCTAGATATCAGAGTTTTAAATTTTCAGGGTAAATGTAAACTGACTGGCCTTTAATTTTGGAAGTTATGAAATCACAGAAGGGCCACCCTATTTTTAGCATCATTCTTTCATCTGTAACTTGAAAAGTATTATGTTGTTTCGAATAATTTTTGGCCAGTTTGTAGATATTAATATTTGGCATGTTTTAAAATTCGAAAATTTTGCGTGGTTGACTAGTTCCAGGCCCCTAATCATTTTCACGTTTGTAGCCATGGTCTTTTCGGAAGGTCTTTTTCTACGAAATTTTCACTAGATAATGCATATGTAAAATCCAACATCTGGTGAAAATTTCGTAGAAAAACCACGTGACTCCCGGACATTTTAAGAGAAAAAACCAAAAGGCTTAAGAGTCTTTAACAATGCATATAGAAGAGCTTTCAACAAAAATAATTTTCGGCAGCCAACCATGTGGGACAAAAGTTGCTCCCTATAAGTCCCAGCCCCTAACATGAAACAACGTAGCTTCACTAGTTCCCGTAGATATTACTTATATCTATCTACACATGTCCAGTTAATTAAAAAAATAAAAATTCAAAACTCCATCTTAAAAAAAAATAAAAATACAATTATAATAGAAAAAATTTGAAAAAAAAAATATTATAGTACCCTTTTTTAAGAAAATTAAAAAAATGTACTTTTTCGTGTATTTTTTTGATTTTTGGTGGCCTGGTACTCAAAATCAAGAATTTCCGACAGGTGTCCATAAAACTCCTCTTCGCTAAATTTGAAATTATGGAGTGAACAAAGAAGAAAGTTAAAATTGATCCACTTACTAAGGTATGTAAATAAACCTAAATGGAACCCAAGGTCAGAAAAGCATTTTAAATCAAAATTTATTTGAAAAGGCTTTAAATTTCAGGGAACAGCGCTTTATTTAAATAAAAAAAGCTTGAATGGTAGTCCGCATCTTGAAAACAAGCTTTTCCTTGAAAAGCTTTTAAAAAATTAGACTTTTCTAAAGAGCCTTAAACATAAACTTATGTTTGCCGAAATTATTCTTAAGTAGATTGACGTGGTAAAGTTTCCTAGTTTATATTAATCAAGTCTTGTCATGAGTTGGCGTATGCCCCCTGACAGACAAATACATTTTGTATACTGTAAACCTCCGAAAATAATGACTTTTTTAATGGGCTTATATTCGGGGAGGTCTTATATTCGTGGGTGCTTATACGATGCATCGTTCCTCTGTAATATTAATTCAAAAGGCTATATTATTATTTACATATAATATAGGGCTTATATTCAAGGAAGGTTATACACGGGCTTATATTTGAAAAGATGATTTTACATGTTTAGCTCAGAATCTTTATCATGTGAAATCACTTTAAGAAACTTTTAGAATCGTCGTTTGTGTGGTTTCTTGGTGTATAATGGTATTTTATCGTTAGCATTTTCCAAACATTTATATAAGTAATTACGACAATGTTAGATGATTTTCACCTTATTTATTTTTGATTAAAATTATTTTAAATACCTAAATAATTTATTGATACAAATCACATTGTAATTAAATATGAATACAAAATTTTAACGATGTATTGATTAAAACAGCAATTAAATATTTTAAACTCGTACAATTAATGATTAATTTGTATTCGTTAGGTTGGACTTGAAATTTCAATTAGCCTGCCAAAAATAACTCATAAAAATGAATCCTTAATTGTACTCGTCACTGTCCGATTATATATACTTATTTCACGATTTGATAAGATGCCAAATCATGTGATTATGAAAGACATAATATTATCAAAATCCATGAAAATAATTTACTCTATACCTGTTTTTTTCTTCTAAGGCTGAGAATATGTCCTTTTGTTCTTCAGAATAGCTTTCTAAAGGAACTGTGCTCTAAAAATGCAAAGTTTATCACTTTAAGTTAACTTTCAAGTTGTAGAAACAAGACTTAGTACTTGGTGACTCTGGAACCTTCTTTAAACTCCTAACAAAAATCAACATCCAACTTTAAACAATTTTAAATGTTTTAAATTAAAAGTTATTAAAACAGTTTACTTTAAATAGTTTAATTATAGTGATATCATCACCGCATCAAATTAATAACAAATAACTTGTTGCAAATGTGTCATGAAATAAAATGTCAACAAAATAAATGTTACCTTAGTTGGAGTGTCATCAATAATTGTAGAGACATTTGAGGAAGACAATCTATACAAAAACAAATTGCAAACGTGTAGTCAGCCGCCAGAACAAAATGTACAGTAATCGCCAATCAAACAAGCAGATTTGACTGGTTACCCTAGATATTACTTTTATCTAAACATGTCTAGTTAATAATAATAAAAAAATACAAATTTAAAAAACATTCAAAAAGTCAATCTTAGACAAAAATAAAATACAATTCTAATTTCCGAACTATCGTTCAGGGGAACCAATTACAATTATTTCCAGCCAACATGGTTGGTTAATCATTTGACATGTCAAACAATTGATAGCTTGGTAGTTATTCCTGTCAAATTTAATAATTATATTATAAATAATTAAAAATTTTAAAAATGCAAACAATTTAGTAACATTGAAATTCATATTTTATATCAGCAAATATGTGCACATATACATGTTAATTAATAAAATATTGAATTAGAAAAAAATAAACATAACATGAACACTTACTTTTGTGCATACATTTTAATGAGCTGATGTTCTTCGTCTTGTCTGAAATTAAATTCAATAAAAATGGGTAAATATAATTTCTTGAAAAAAGTGACATAATGTCGTTTTTTGACTAAAATTGGCCTGGGGCCCGGATACCAGAATTTTCAGTTGGCGATATGGGTAAAAAGTTGCTTTCTATGGTTCTCTAACTTCAGACAAAATTTTAAATAAAAGTATTATACGAATTTCGAGAAAATTTAAAAAATTGTTTTATTTTAGACCCAAAACCCTTGTTTTCGGGCAATTTTAGGCCCAGTACCGAAAAACGAGATTATTTTTTCAAAAATCTGGCTCTGTCAGTTTTC
>JAUOBW010280429.1:0-10665 GCA_032360285.1 Lepidozona retiporosa | reverse complement strand
ACATCCCAATTGCTCGCTCTTGGCCAAATAATGCTTTTTATTTTGTGTAAAAAATCTTGAACGGTTCTCTAGATATCAAGGGTCTGCCGAGAATGTCTGGAATTAGAGTAAAGTCTGTAAAGTCTGGAATTTACCTTAAATGTATGGAAAGTGTCTTGTAAATAGTTTAATAAAAACATTTATATAAGAATTTATATAAGAAAATAATAATTTATTATATTGGGAGTCTATTTGACCAAGAATAATTCATAATTATTTTTATTATATCAATATTTTGAAAAGTAATTGGACCAAATCTCTTATGCTCATTGTAAATCAAAAAAAATCCTTAAACCATTATTATTATACAGCAATCTAGCGACTATTATAGTTAATCATACTGGCGGGGGCTGTTTCAGCCCCCATGGTTTTTTATCAAATATATCTTAAACGATGAGAGCTATGGAAAATTCCTTTGGTGACTTTTCCTAAAATTTTATGTTGGTTATAAATGGTAAAAAATATTTCGATGACGTCAGCATTTGCAAAAATTTAAAATTTTTCCCATACAAAAATTGTTTTTGTTCAAAATGACCTAATTCGCAAAAATAATCAAAACATTTTTTTGGGGGGGGGTGACGTCAACGACTTCCTGCCCCAAAAAATAAAAATTTTCCATAAAAAATATAACCCTTGATTAAGTGACAAGGTCACTCAAATTTCAACCGACTAATGTTTTTAGCCAACTGTTTTTTACATTTTTAAAAGTTCTATTGTGTAATAAGAATTTATTGGCTTAGATTAAAGGCCTTTCGATATGGGGTACTATGCTTTTTATTTTGTTAAAAAATCTCATTTCGTTCTCAAGATATGTCACATTTTGTAAAAGTGAAACTTATGGTATCAGATAGTATTGATCTATGACATCACAGAGCTATATAAATATTTATTTTGCTTATAACTGAACCTATTTTACAGTTATTGATCCAATATTACCTAACATAACTCACACTATAATGATTGGATCATGATGACATTAAAATATTTACTGAGTTCATGTCAGAAATGCCATTTTTAAAATTGGTGATGTCATTGGTGGTGAACTTTTACAAAATATAAAATATCTCGAGAATGAAAAAATATTTTTTAACGGAATAATAAGTGTAGTACTCCATTTTAGAAGCCCAACATGCAAAACGGTTGGGGATCGCTTTAAAGCTAAGAAATGATAAATATAAAGAAAATATCAAGGAATTGCAAATACCTTGAAAATAAATGAAAATACTGGTTGTGGTGTATTCAGATATTGATAGAAGTCATAATTAAATGCCTAACAATTAGTTACACATCAAATTTGCAAAAGTTCAATTTATATTAACATAATGGTCAAAAGAAAAATATCCTCCGAAATTCTGAAATTTTTAATCTTTATAAAAGTGACTAAAATACCGCGTAGTGACTAAAATACCACGTAGTGACTAAAATACCGCGTAGTGACTAAAATACCGCGTAGTGACTAAAATTTCCACGTACTAATATTTTTAAAGGGAACCCCAAGCCATTTTTATAAGCTTTTTATTTTGTTGAAAATTTTTATTCGGTTCTCAAGATATGATCAATTTATTGAAAGTGAAAGTGGGCTTGATAGCATCATGTTGTATAGGTTCATGACATTCATCCTATGGCTTGCATTTCATCAGAGTCATTTATCCTATTGGCAACTAAAGGATAAGTACCCCTCACAAATCAAATCAATCATCACTGTTCTGTGAGAATATTTAAAAATAGCAGTATGAATTCAAAAAATTATTTATACACCATGATCCAGCCAATATGATTAGTTATTTTAGAAAAAATCTTATGCTTCATAGCTCTAAAATTTGCTTAGAGAGTTCAACAGGACAAATTTTTTTTGTTGATTTTTTTTTGCTTAACCAAGAATGTTTTCAGCGTACAATTTTGATTCAGAAAAACATAATTTCAAAGTTTTTTGAGCAAAAAATAAAAATGTTTACATGAATAAATTTGTCGATAACTTGAGAACCACACATATTCAACATAAGAGTCGAATGCCAAATATTATAGCGTCAAATTATGTATTAGAAAAACATCACTATTTGAATAAAATATTTGTCTCCAACGAAAAATACTATTCATAACAGTGTTCCCTATTCATTAAACAAAAAATGATTTTAAAACAATTGGAAATGGAACAATTTGACCCAGACTATTCTAGAGACTTATGGTCGTAGTGGTCATTGTTACACAGTGATTCAAAATTAAAACTAATTATAAATTTGGTATATTTTAGGGTACTTTTAAAAATTTAGCAATTACTGGAGACCAAAACATGGGGAAATAAAAGTTTGGGGACCAAAATTTGTTGGGGGAGCTATAGCCATTGTTGTAATCATGAGAAAATAGCATGTCTGGAAAATATGGTGTTTTTGCATTACATGTCTGGAAAATTAATATGAAATACAACTTGAGACTCAGGAAAATAATATCTACTTTAAGGCATGTCTGGAAATTTGATGGAGAAATTTCTGTAGCAACCAATTTTGAAGAGGGGGATTAATCTATCATTTACGGTATACAAATACCGTAGGCATAAATTACGCAAATAAAAACTATATATCCGACTCTATTGCATAAACTCAATATTCTTTTTTATTGGTAACCATTAAATACTAAATTCTGATTCTTCAAAAACTAATACAATATTTAAATCTGATTATTTTAGTGTATTTATTTAAACATCTGTTTTTATTTACTTTTGAGCACAATTAGAAATTATATAAGATTTTCGAATTGTTTCTGATATTTATTTTTGTCAAATCACTTTATAAGTTCTTAGTGTCACCAATGTCAAAACATATGTATTTTTTTTAACCATAGACTCTAAAGATAATGTATCATCAACAACATTATGCGGTTCTTCATTCTGCCCAACTGCATCAGCTGACGTACTGCCTATGTCGCTTATTATTCACAGTGAATTCACCACACTTATGGTAGTTTATGTAATTTTTGGCGTGCTAGGTGTGTTGGTTATTGGATTTATGCTCGACCCAATCTCTGTGGAAACGGAAAAAGTATCGATAACTGACTTAGTAATGTTCACGATAAATGAGATGCGGAAGCCAAAATATATGTATCTGATTCCGATAACTTTATATCTTGGTCTCATTCAAGGTTTTGTCTTTGCTGATTTCACTCAGGTTTGTTACTTCTTATAAAATGTACATACATTTTTAAACTAAAACAGTTAACCTAACATGGGGTTAAGAAACTCGTATATACCTCTCTAGTTATGAACATTCTTAGCCGGTACAACCACGTTGCAACGAAGTCTAAATAACGTCACTCAACGACGTCAATATCAGTTCCAAATTTGGTCGAATTGGTAACATGTACCGTGATTTCCACGTCGAGACACGACGTCCATTATATATCATTTTTACATAGACGACGTATATTCGACCTATCGATGTCAGGATCCACAAGGTGGTTTCCAGGTCGAGTAAAATACGTAGATACCAGGTCATTTCTACGAATAAGGAATTAAAACGACCTTGGATTTACGTAGATATTGGGTCGTTTTCTACAAGTCTACTTCTAATTTATCTTAAATCGACGTAGATTACTGTTTATTGAAATTGGTTTACACGATACTCATATATTAGAAAGCTACATCGTAGCCGGAAAATCTCTGAGCGCCCCCTGTCCCGAGAAGCAAACCCACTTTAACAAGATATAAAATTATACTTCAGTGATAATTACTGCTAAACTAGTGTAAAAATATGATATTATTCCACTATTAATTGTCCTATTCTCCGACTTTTCCCACCCATAAAAAACTTATTACAACCTTTCGCTATTACCCTATTGTGCATGGGGTATTGTTATATAACTCTCAAGTTCGGTTTATATGGTGTTGGTGGAACATACACGGTCGATTTTATATTACATTGGTTAAAAAAAATACGTGATGTGTGTAATCATTTTGTTCTAAAAATGGTAACCATTGTTGCGCGATATTATTAAACTCGTGTGTTTCTCTGATATGCTAGTGAAGTTTTATCCCCGAGCCTGGCTCGGGGTCTGCCTACTCCGAGTCGATATAGGTGTACGGTTATGCCAGTCAAAATTTCATCAATTTCATTAATTTTATATTTTTTTCTTCATACCAATACTACATACAGATGGTATGAACGTGGAAAATTTTCTAGGAAATTACTTGAAAATTTAGGTAATTAGAAGAATTTTGCTGTGCAGGTAAGAAAAATTGATTAACTGGTGTTACCCCGAGTGCGGATATCTTGCTAAATAACTAATATATATGGGATATTTTATATGATGTGAAAAGTGTACCTTACTCCAAGAATTGTGTGAAAATTGTATGAAAAATACCCATTACTTAGGCAGATAAGCAGAGTTAAAGTTCCAATTTTTAAACGCATCCCGAGCCGGGCTTTTAGACGAACTAACGCATATCGATATAGGTGTCCCCGAGCACGGTTATCTCAGTCAAAATTTCATAAATTTCATAATTTTTTCTTCATACTAATACTACATACAGATGGTATGAATGTGGAAAATGTCTATGGAATTAGTTACTGTTTTCACAAGGTAACACGGTGGTATCTATCATTTACCGAGCACCCCTTCCCCAAGTTGCAATAACTTGGTTGAGGTACCCATTTACCGACGAAAAATCAATTATCAATGGAAAGCTGGGTGGACTTTGTTGGTCTGAAAGACCATATTTAAGACAACAATTTATTAATGAGATAAATTATAAACAGTCTCCGGTTACTTGATTTCCAAGGTTACCTGACTGGCTATTTTTCTTCATATATGCAACATATAAAAAACAACAATTCTAAACCCTAGATTAGAAACAGCAGTGCGGGTCTAAGCCCAATATCATCAAAGTGCCTTTACTGAACCAATAGCAATAGACGGGGTAATGAAAGCTGCTCGCCATTCTTCGTTAAAAGAAAATCTACCCCATTGTATATACAGGCCTTTTTCAATGAGACCTACGTGATAGCGTATTTGTACATCAAGGCTTACCTAATCTCACCAAATTTTTAGCAAATTCCCTTCACGTATGCAGTGAAAGCGTACCATCAAAATTATTTATTGATAGGCTTGCATATTTCATGATATATTTCTTCTAAATCTAAAATAACTTTATTGGGAGAAACCTTTGCCGAATGTTTTTAACATATAATATGCTTCGAATAACCGCCTAGGGCGTTTATCAATTTATTTTTTATTTTAAGAGGGCGCCTATTCAAGGGAGGCGTTTAAATATTTGATTTTTGTTTAGTATTTAATTATCATTATAATTTGCGATTTTCTTCTCTGTCAATTTAACCCCTTTAAAAAGACTAAATCATCACTTTTTAATTATTAATTACATCAAATTAAGCCCTAATACCTTTATCTGGCACTATAAATTATCAAAATTTGATTATATATGTTTTCCAGTATATAGACTATGTCTTGAATAAATTCCCATCTGAGAGGTTTTTATAGTATATTTTCCTGCTACTGTACTGCCACGCAAATAAATAAAGAATCTATATAATAGGGATCTCTTCTAGGTATTTATTGTATATATACTTAGCTCATATTTTACCCGTGAAAATTTCATGTGGGATATTTAAATAGTGAAACATATGTTTATATTGGGTATTTTAAAGTAGAATGTATTAACAGAGATATGGCTACTTACTTTATTCGTAAAACTTGTGCAAGATGCACTTTCGCATATTAAGCCATTTAAGCTTATTTACCGGGAAAAGCTTTTTTCACATTCTTTTCTGTTTTGTTTTCTTCAAATTTTGAAAGTTCCACTTGTAGATATCCTAAAAATATGTAATTAAAGGTACATTTATCATACTTAATATCAGATTATAAATAATTAGCCCTGGTACATGAGATACCAAAAAGCAAACTTTAGACTGTACAGTGTAATTGAGTCACATCACCTAACTAAGGAATCAGACGGGTAAAAGCTAGACTAGATTAAGTCCAAATGAAAAACAAAAATATTCCCGTGCGTAGCAGTTCAATATGCATACTGTTCATATATTTCCTTACTACCGGAGATATGAGCTCCTGTGGCATCTCTTTGATCAACCTAATCACGTGATAAAATTACTAATGTTATGTACACAAAACTTGCATCAACATTATATTGCGTATGATGGATCAGAACCACATATACGAGTCGATTATTCATGCAGCGTAGAGAAATTAATAAAATAAGAGACTCTAATCGAGTCTAGGTAAAAGCATGTTCATACCTAAGGCAAGCTGTTAAGCGTTGCAAGGTAGACAGTGTCCCTTAGCGGTGAAACACTTTCTAACAAAAAATCACCGTTTATCTTACAAATATATGTTACAAAGGCTTTTGGCCTGCATCTGGTAATTACAGATCTTATAGGTAAATATATGTTAGCATAATAAACACTGATCAATATTTTGAGGTTTATTTTCAGTTGCGTGAACTTGTAAAACCAATCCAAATATACTGAAATACATATATAAACATCCGAATAATATTTTACCTATTGTCACTGTCTTCTTTTTACAGAACTCTAATTCCTAAATACATTTCACAGTTATTTTCTTTCAAGTTCTTTTGCATTTGGCAGTTTGAGGTATGATGTTGTTGTCAAGTAAAAGGAACCATTTTAAAATAACTCTAAACAAACTTCTCACTCCGTCGCAGTGCTTTTTCTTTTAATGATAATAAACACTGCTATCCAGCATAACAGCTTTTTTAGCCAATATGATACGGCAAGTTGGAATATATAGCTATAGATAGACGACACAACAAACAAGAGTGTTTATATAATTTTTGAACTTGTTAATATTTTAAAAACGAACAACCAGCTGGTTTAATTCCAAGCGAAATATGTGCAATCATGTCATGCCTAAATAAATATGTTGAAAAGGGTATATATAGACCACATATAGTATAATACTATTATACTATATGTGTATATACTATTATTGGGCTATTGCATTTAATATCCGTTACCCCCCAGTGGAAGACACAATATTTCCCAAATAGAAATCCTGGTCCGATATCCATGAACATTTACAAATCCTAGACGGATATCCATAAACTTGTTAGTCAACAGACTCGGATATCTGTTCAAAAATCAATCCAATTCGGATATCCACAAGAAAAATTGTACTCCGGGTCGGATATCCACATATAGAATTGCACTCCTAATCGGATATCCACACGCGAAAAGGGACTTCCGGGTCGGATATCCACTGTCTTCCACCGGGGGGTAACGGATAAAAAATGCAATGGCCCATTAATAGTAGTGGTATATATAATCAAAAACTGTGACAATAACAAGGTTATGTACCTAATGTATGAATCCTCATCGTCAGTCAGAGAAGATATGACGATAAAAATGAGTCTCAGGTAACCTGGAAAATAAAGTAACCTGAGAGTGTTTACAATTTATCTTATCAATAAATATTATTTACTGTCTTATGTATATATAGGTATATGTCTTTCCTGTTCAGCAGATATCAAATGGAGAGTCTAAGAATACAAGATAATAATTACCTTGTCTTACTACAAAGAGAACCAGCTTCCAAGTTTCATCATTATCATTTCATCTTTGTGGAGGTTTTGATTATTGTTTTTCACCTATTTCTGTTCATTGATTGCTGCCACTTCACTTCACTTCCACCACGCTGCTGTGAGCTTTATTATTTTTGTGAAAAAAAATCAAAACATCGCCACCCCGAGTTTAACGACTAAAACCCCGTGTTGTTATACTAGACCTACATGGGATGAATACTTAACCCATGTCAGGTATGGGGATAAAAACGACTCGGGGTTGAACAATATTTCTATATGTTAAAGGGTTTATATTTAAATTTTTGAGTTAATAATAACGAATCAATCAAAAATCAAGGGTATTACCTTAAAAGTAACATTAGTTAACACATTTTAAGGGGTAAAATACAAACTATGTTGGTAATATTACTATCTTTTATATCTTAATGAGGTTCTTTCGCAGTTTTTGCAAAGTTTATACATCATATATTATTACAATTGGCTATCTTGCACTTAAATATCGTCATTTTAGCCAAAAATCGGGATTTTGATTAATTTCAGGGAGTAATACATAAGTATTTAAAGTTATTTTACCCCTTAAACAGAAATTTCACAATGCTTTTTTGGTTAAAGTAATATAAACATCGGTCCCCATACGATAATACCAAAAAATCTATACCTTTTGTAAATAAAGTGAGTTATTAAAAATTGCTTACCCCCGGTTTTGTGAAAACTTTAAAGTGTCATATTATATGAAGAGAACATTTTTGAGAAAAAATATATACACTTTTAAATGCTAGTTTTCAATTATCTTTCGAATGAGCCATATAAACCATAATGTGAGGGACCAGGGTGGCTTAAATTTGAGAAAGGGGCAAACTGATCACAGACCGCAGCATGGCAGTGACTTTGTTTTAGTCCCCTAGTATCATATTAACAACTTTTAAAGTCAAACCAAATATACCTCGTGATGCATACTCAACCTTAGCTAGCTCCTAGAGTAAAAATACTGATTTACTATTTCAGAAAATAACCCCCATCTAGAAAAAGGGCTATATCTCAACCCCCTGATGATTTTTTGTTTGGCACCGGCCCTAAAATGTTTCTAATAGACCAACCACCAATCCTGCAAAGTTTCATTCTTTCTTCCGCCGTGTCACTATAATGGCATTTTTTGGCTCTAAGCCCCCAGACTATATATACGCCAGAATTCTTTGGACAGCTCGGTATCAAATTTATATTTTATGTGAGTAAAGAATTTTTTATGGTTGGCAAATCTGAGTTTGAATTTCGTTTCACTAGAGCCAATGTAGATTTTGTTTTCGTAATCTGGAAGGTCGGAGGAGATTGATGCTTTGTAGATGAAGTTACTTGATAAACATTTTTGGCCTAGCGGGTAATTTTCTTTGTTGATGCAGTTACATTCTCGAATAGGGTTGATTGATGGTGTTTGGGTTGTAAGTGTTTTGTTATGAGTATTGATTATGGATTTGATATTGGGCATACAGCTGTAGCTGACTTTTACGTTGTTCCTATTAAATATTTTGTGAAGTCGATGTTGCCGTGGAAAATGCTTATCAACCAAATTTAAAAATATTTTTCCAACCTTAGACAAGACGCTTTTACTGTAGGGTGGATTGAACCAGATAATTTGTCTTTTTCGATTTTTGTTTCTCGTTTGGGAAGGATTTTCAGGGATATAATCATCTTCATATCCACTTTTTCTTAAAATCTCCTTTCCTTTCATTCCGTCTATCACTTTAATATTGCATTTTTTGTAGGATTTTGTTATTGAATCGTAACTGAGTTTCTTATATTCTTCGGTTGATAATTTGTAGAAATCGGATGTTTTGTCGGCTGGAGTAATTATTTTTTGCGAGGTTTTGATCGAATTTATGTCCTTTTTTAAGTTGAGTTGAAAGTCATTTTTATGCTTTTTAAACTTTAATTTGTTCATTGCCTCTAGTAGGTCGCTTTCGAATGTGGCCATGTCCATAACGGGAGGTGGCGAATTAAATGTTCTTAAGCCATAAGTCTCAGGGATTGTTTCGTTTTCTTCGGAATCGAAAAATATGGCCTTCCACCGCATTATTTTTATTACCATTTGAAGTTTTTCCATTAATTGTATTGTAAAACTTTTTTCTGTATGAATCGGGATGTTCTTGCTAGAATAATTTAATTGTATCTTCTCCATTCTTGTAAATAAATTAGAATTGAGTGCTCGACAAAAAGGAGCAGTTTTATTGTAGATTGAGAATCAGTTCTTCATTTGTGAGTGCTCTATATCAAAATGATAGAGTGGTATATTTAAATAATAAAGAAATACTTCTTTGTTTTCGTACTTAAAGTTTCATGCCGCGACAATACACGACAATCATCAGCGAAGATAACACAAAGTCAAAATAATTCATAAAAAACGATATAAAATACAATGTAATGGGTTCTTATAAAAAACTTCAAGTCTAGTCTTTCGTGTCGAAATTACTTAGCCTATATTTATTAACGTGTCTACACTTTAATATTAATTCACTTTTTTTGTTAAGGATGTTTCTGTATGCCCAATATCAAATCCATAGGCTAAGTAAATTAAATTGTATTTTATACCGTTTTTTATGAATTATTTTTACTTTGTATTATCTTCGCTGATGATTGTCGTGTAATTGTCATGAAACTTTAAGTACGAAAACAAAGTAGTATTTCTTTATTATTTAAATATACCGCTCTATCATTTTGATATAGAGCACTCACAAATGAGGAAGTGATTCTCAATCTACAATATATATATATATAATATATACCATAAAATAAGATTATTAACTATAATATTACTACATTATGTTTCATGCTAATGCAATTTTTCAGGTAATTTGGTTGATGCAATGTTTTTAAACTATTTTTTCTTTTAAATTCATTCTTATAGGGTTTTTGAAAGTTAATTAATTTTGATCAATAATTTGATAATTAATTACTTAAATTAAAAATTTAGCAAGTATTTTGCCATGTCTTAATTGTAATATGTTAATTATATATGGTAAATTATTTAATTAACTGAATTGTTGTTGTGAAAAAGAATAATTTAATGA
>JAUOBW010280318.1:0-10669 GCA_032360285.1 Lepidozona retiporosa | reverse complement strand
AAAATTCATAATTTTTGTTAATAATTGGTTTAATTACTTGGACAGTCCAAAAATATCATCAGAAATTAAACGTTATTTGTCCGTGTTTTTTTAAGTGAAATATTGTTAATTTTGACTTTAATTCTGTTCCATTCTAAAGTTTATAGTTTATATTTCTATGTTATGACTAGTTTATTTCCCGACACTCTCAATATTTTTCCGACATGTCGGTTTTTTGGGTTAAGGTTTTGAGGTTTTACATATAAAATTTGTTTATTAACATGTTGTTGGATTTTTTGGACAGATAACATCTCACAAAGGTGACAAAATATTTGTATTTTAACCAATACATATATTTCTCAACTTATATAAACCATATCAACCTAATAGGCTATTGAAATTGCTTCAAACTCTGTGACCCAGGTAAATTCGCCATTATATGATAAAAATCATCGTAATATAAGGGCATAACGGGTAAATCCATGTGGTTTACAGCCAAAAATGGTATGTCAGAAAAAAAAATGTATAACCTGCATATTTTATATATTTTGTGCCAAATGACAAAAAAATAGTTTTAAACAGGGTCATTCTGGTTTTATGCTAAATGTCTATTTTACAGACCGGAATACAAAAAAGGTGATTCCACGAGTTTCAAAGGCACTTAAATTGCTCAATTGATATAAAACCATCTGGATACATCTAAAAAATATGATAACATATAATATTTTAATGAAACTACTTATAAATGAGGCTATCTTAAAAGCATGTTTATTTTGCAGACCAGATTATTCAATCAATTTCACATAGTTGTGTTGAGTATTAACCAAATATAAATAATATCAATATACTTAAAACATAATATTAATTTATTTGATCTTCGTCATTGTCAGACATATCATATTCAGAGGAGCTTGAGTCTTCATCGGAGTCTGAATCTTCTGAGCTACTGCTATCATTGTCTAATAGAGGCTGATTTTCACAATTATCACATCCACATAAATCTGTACACTGAAGATTAATCGCATAACACCTACATACTCGAGTCTGACATTTACTTTTTTTACATTGGCAAGACACAAACTCCAAAATCGAATCCGGAGCAGGCTGTTGAGATGTCCAGTGGATTGTCAAACGATCATTTTCGATGATCCAACCTTTACCAACTGGGTCCTCCATGACATGATCTGGATTGAGTGCATTTTTCCACTCTAAACATTGGTAGTTTGCCCTGTCAAAATGCAGATATAACGCATCCTTCGTTGGGGGAAGTTTCTGTGGGTCCGGAATCTTTTTTACATTGCTGAATACTTTGTAACGAGTTACATTGATGTCTGACTCATTTTTGACTCCATATAACTTACAAACAAATTCTTCCAACACCTCCTTTATAGTGTCGGATAGTGTAGTTTCCTCGCCAAGTTGATTTGCTGCATCCGAAAATCTACTATCTGACATAAAGATATCAATACATTTTGACTTGCCAATAGCATAAAAACTACTCGTCGAGTCACATCCTGTCAGTGCGTGCAAAGATGGTAGTGTTATCTGTAGTCGATCATCAATCATGTTGGACGATATATCATACAGAGACTTCGAGTTCCCATTTCCAAATAAATTGAGCAAGCTAGTTTCAGCTGATAGTATATAGCTAATATAGCAACATCGGTGTCAATGGTTACTATCTTGACTGCCAAAAACCCCATATTGGCAGCATATAACGCACAAAGAAACATCTTTGTATCAGCTTCCTCTTGTTGACATTGTAATTCCGGTATTACCTCTTTAAACAAACCTCTTCGATTTGCTGAAATACGATAGGCGCAAGTTTCGACTGTAACGAAAAGCTCTTTATTGGTCAGTGTTGGTTCGTGTTTGGGGTTTGTTGACCAGTCCTTCACAAGAAACTTGATGAGGTCAATTTTGTTGTCTGGATGACGGAGGAATTTATCAAATTGCTTCGGTCGTGGTTGATCTCGACGTGAAGAAATTACCCTAATTAATCCAATACTTGATCGTTTCTCTCTTTCAAAAGATTTTATGGAGTTTGAAATGTAGCGATCCGTCACAAAAAATGAAACACGTGCTGTTACACTAACTACTTTCTTTAGTAAGTAATCTGAAATATCTCCAAATGTTGACAAGTTTGGTGGCAGTTTCTGCAAAAGGACCATTCCATCATATATTGCTGGCGCAGATGATGGGCAACTAGTGACCTTCGGTATCATTGGTTCTAATGTGTTGAACAATTTGGCCTTGTTTTTTGTTGATCGTGTACCATCTGTATTAGCTAGAGATAATGGGACACTCGAGAGCTCATAGCATAACACCTCGCGTAAACTAATTCCACGAACACCCTGGACAATAAGTAATCTAGCAAATGTTTGTCTATCAGATTTAATAGCTATATCATACCCATTAACAGTTACAATACGCTTTTCTGTGATGGAATCAAATGTCTTTAACTTATTCTTCTTTATCGGTGCATTGAAATGTACATCTTGACTCTCAATACGTGATGACAGAAACTCTTCAAGTTGTTTTTGGCCATGAGTTGCCGCTTTTAACAAATCATCTTCGATTTCTTTTGAGACTGCTACTCCCGAAGAAAGGCTGAGGATAATGTCACTCTTTTGGAAAGGATTGTTCCAATTTCTTATCGTATTGTAACACAAAGTGACATCAGCTTCGTCCTTGATTTTACGTCTCTTTCCGAGATCTTTTGACATGCTATTTGGAGTTTCTAACCCTAAGTTGCCTTTAAGATCTGATGCAATAGTTGCGGTTATGTGGCTTGTAAGTACCCATCTCTGCACTGCACCAATAGATGTGCTTATCCCACTTCCTATGATCCCACCTGGACCCTTTGACTCTCTATTAACAGTCTGCTCTATAACCTGATCGGGCGGAAGCATGTTGTAATTACCAATGGTGCGTTTTGTAGAAAAGTTTTTGTTCTGAAACTCTTGGTATATATCAGGATGAGTATAACGAAGCTTTTGTTGTGAAGCCCAGCAATATGTAAAGTGTCGAGAATAATTAATACGGTCATAGGCATGGAACCACTTTAGCATTCGTTCAGTCGATTGTAGATGTAAATCCCAGTCACCGATGCGAATTGATTTGATATAGTCGAGTAACGTTTGTATCATATCTAAAAAGCTTTGCCAGAATAGCGCCATTGGGCCAAACTCATTTCTTAACAACTTCTCGTCATATTCTTCTAGGAGCACATACAAATCATTGAATTTTTCGAGGGCACACGTCATATTCAAGTCATTTCTTGTTTTTATTAGATCTGAGAACTCATTCGATTCAACAAAGTCTATATAAACACTATGTTTCCCTATATCGCTTAACCAGTTAAAGAATTCATCAAATTTAATTCTTTGGAACGCTTCGTATAATATTTTATAACAGCGCATGGCACGGTTGTATTGCTTGCCTTTGAATATGCTATCAATAGTTCCAGGACCTGTTAATTCGGTTTCGATGAGGATGTCTTTTAAACCTGCTGCAGCAAAACGTTTTCCGATTACTGCTGTGAATATGCAAGAAGCATGGAAACCACCCATGCGTAGGTTAATGAAGTGCTTCAATTCTTCATTCATTGGATTCATCAGTATCTCCAAGGCTTTAGTATATATCGCATGGTCCATCACAAGGTCAGCACTTTTTAATCCAAGTTTCTCTGACTTAGATTTGACTTGAAATAAAATTTCTTGTACGGTGTCCATTTTCGTAGGAGATTGGTTAATTGCAGGAAGATAGAATATGCTATGTGGTGCGATGTTGTCAGCGGATGTCACCTGTAGAAAAACATCAAACATTGCGATTTTCGAGGATTTTTAATCGCAATACGACACACTATAATACTATAAAACGTTCGATATCGATTACATTCGATTGAATACTCCTGGTTTTTATTAAAATTACCTTAAATGACCAAACAAGACAATTTTATAATACTTTTTATCCTACTTATATGATTTTTACAATTAAATTTGTTTAAAATCCAAATAAAAGGCTACAAAGGGTTCTTCAGTTAAATTTTGTTAAAATGTATATAATATTTGCCGCGCATTGTCGGTTGAGTAAGCTTCTTTTCTTTTGCGAAATTGGGGGGGGGGGGTATTTCAATTTATATAAATCAGAGGTTCCCGTAAATGGGGGGTGGGTAAACTTTCAGATAGGGAGAAATGATCTACCAACTATAAATTAATGGTGTACAAAACAACAAATGTTTTTTCAGATATGTTGTTATTAATAATGATATAATTTCACATAAATGCTGTTATAATGGACACTGTGACACATGTTATCATATAAAATATATATTGATCGTCTCACATCACAACTAATAAACAAGATCAAAGAAGCAAATTAACTCAGCCGAGGACTCGAACCTCGGTCTCCTGGCTGATAGATGCTTTAATCTTTAAGCTACAGTCACATCAGCCGCATCAAAATGTATGTGTAATGGGCAAGATTCCCCAAATTTGAGGATTACCTTATTCCCTTTCATTTTTGCGTGCCTTATATTTTCGATCACTCTAATTTTCGTGCCTCTAATTTTCACACAAGTTCCAAAAATTACTCCCTTAATTTTTGCGCAAAAAATCACATATCTCTGCAAAAATATGGTAATCAGTGGCTTATCAGTAGCGTAGTCAATCAAGTTTCACAGAAAATTTTCTTACAATATAGTCTAACATTTTTTTAAAAAGCGGTCTCTGATATACAAAATGTGTATGCTTTATTAGCTTTATTCAATGGTATCTTACATTAGTATGCCAACGATGTGTTTGAGAAAATTTTATTATATATATATTTTTATTTTTCGCTCCCTTATATTTTTGCGCACCCTAATATGACTTCTTTTTCGCTCCCTATAAAAGTATAGGCACACGAAAATTAAAGGGAACAAGGTATATAAAAAAAGTAGTTTACCTCTTGATAAAATCCTGTCCATCCTGGAACAGCTTGATCAATATTATCTGCGCCACATTCTTTACGCGTTAACATCCAAAGGCAGTCGCTCTTCTTAGCAAGCATTTCATTTACAGCATTGTATCCTATGTTTACATCATCAATCGTACTTGGAGTTGGTCTTTCATTAGGTTGATAATAAGGAGCAATATCTGTTGTCACAGGTCGGAAAGATCTCCGTTTTGTTTTAGGGTTTGTCTGAGTGGCAGTTTCGATTTCGAGAGGTGTAAAGTTGTTTGTTTTACTTTTAATGATTATCCCGTTGGTGCAATGCATAGAGACCCCCGTGAGTGTTTCAGGATTATGATCACAGTTATCATATACAAAAGTGACAAATTTTGATGGCTGTACATTGTTCGGAACGAATGCTTGAATGTCCTTCTGGTTAATTTGTGACTCGGCAAATGCCGTTTCTAAATTGTTGACTTCGTCATATGATATAGAATGTCCATATCGATTCAAACATTTAATAAGTAATTTAGACCCTGTTTTTCTTTTTGTAAATATTCCCAATTGCACATGTTTGACAGTTTTAATTCTCCCACGACTTGAACTGTACACAATATCTTGTCCTATAGAACTAATTAATCGAGTCACTCGTTGTGATTTTTTACTGTCTTTTAGAAAGAATTGTACTTAAAAATACCTCTAACAAATCTGGGATACTAACATTTTCGTTTATAATTTCATCAGAAGTAGGTGGCCAATTTGAAAATGGACTTTGTGCCCCGTCAATCTGGGATTTTATAAGTCTTGCAATAAGTTTGACTTTTTCTGTATTATCGGCTATGAGTAGATCAAACTCATTATTATTTACGACTGTTGCGTCATTACTGTAAATAAATTCTTGGGTACCGACTTTTTTTTGGAAATAATTTATTGAATCACCAAACGCATTGTCAAGACGTAGTTTTAAATTATGTATTGTTATACCCTTGATTTCAATTTCTTTCTTTTCTTGAAGATCAGAATACAGTTTTGAAAGATAATTTAATCTTATTACATTTCCGTTATCAATTATTTTTTCTTTCACAAACTGTTTCAATTTATTGAAGCATTCCTCTCTTGTATCAATTTCAGTGGAGCTAAGACTTCGTTCCTTTTGGGGTCTTGTAATTGCCTTGTAACAAGAACGATGATAATGAAATTCTCGTGCAATGATCTCCTCAACAGATTTACCAAGGAGTTGAGCTTTGACATATTCGTCGTCCACAGAATTTGCAAATTCATAAAGTGTTCCAGCACTCGCAACTGTAATGCATTTTGTAATAGGTTCATAACCACCACGTTTCAATGTTTTCCGCGAGCGGCATATTATGCATTCCTTTTCGGCAAGGATCCCACCTGAAGAAAGAAAAACTATATATAAATAAAATATGAATATATGATTGAGACAAGAAGTTAATCATTAGAAGACCATTCCCGATAATTACCGGGATGACAATTTGAACAATGGGAGCCTGAAATTGGACCTAGGAGCTCCATGACCCATAGAAAAAAACAGTGGTAAGAGTGTAACAAGTGGTAGATTCACAGACTATGTCTAAAATCATGAATATTAAAGAGTGGCTAGATCCGTATGTGTTATTAAATACAAGATGCTTTGAATTTTTTATATTTAAATATAGAGGAACAAATTCAATACCAAACACTTTATCTTGATTAATGTAGCAGTCATATGCAAGTTTCAAAACTAATATAATTATATTTCTAAAATATAAATGTATTTCTCTAATTATTTATTTTCGATTTCATGTTTTTACTTCTAGAGAGATAGAGAGAGAGAGATTGTGTTTAACGTGGTAACCGACAAATTGTCATAGACAATATTTCCAGACGGGCCACGGGTCTGGTATTGGCTCTATTTAAAGCACCCATTCGTGCTACGGTTAAGCTGAAGAGATCGAACGGAGTCGAAATCGAAAAGTTATAAATAACTTGTGGCAACAGCTGGGGTTCAAACCCACGACCCCCGATCGCCTTCTGTTAGCACTTCTGAAGTGTTAACTGTGGGCGTCTTAACCGCTCGGCCAAACTACCATTCATTCTAACCTTTTGTTAACTTGTCATTTGTTATCAATCGAAAAAGCAGCATTCACTAAATATAAAATGTTACCTGTATGGCTTGTGTCACGGCTACTCGTCCGTAATTCACTAGGATACGATTGATTGCCTTCTTTTTTCAATGACTTTGCATGTGTGTACTTCTGGTAGCATTTACGATGATAACCAATGGTATCATTATCAGGCATATATGAACTCAATAACCCATCGTTCCTGGTAAGTGAAGCATTTGAAGCTGTCTATAATAAAATCATATATAAAAACTAAATAAACATGCAATGTAAGTCACTCCACTAGATGCTTTTATGGAACCACCTTAATACGATCTAATACCTTTCACTACCACCCTTAAGTCACAATATAAGAATGAGGTTGTGACTGTATATGTTAATATGTTAATGTGAGGTGTACTGGGTCCGGTAACGGGGTTGGGAATTGAACCCTAATTATTTACTAAGAACCAATTCAGATTGAAAAATAACAGCAATGAAGCATGTAATTATCACACTAAAATAAAAAATACCTTCCATGACTTTTCCGAAAATTGTGTAACAGGTTGATCTTCTTCCACACACACATGTATTATGCATCTCCGACAAGGCACCTTTGCAGAAACAACTTTCTTTCGTTTCTTTTCAGGACTATCATCATCCATGAATGCTTATATTTTTTTCTAGATATAGTAAGAAAATCTTTAAGCCTATATGCAAATGCAATCATGGGAAATAACAAATAACAGCAATTTAAAAAACCTCACAAAGCATATACATCTATTAAATAATACAATATTAATAAGTTAATTAGAAAAATAATTAGAAATAACAAATTTAGAAATCATAATGTATAAATAATTAGAGTTTATAAGTGAACATCTAATACTTAACATAATACTAATGTAAAAACTGGAATAAGAATAATCTGGTCTGCAAAATAAACATCCTTAAGATAGCCTCATTTATAAGTAGTTTCAATAAAATATTGTATGTCATCATATTTTTTAGATGTATCCAGATGGTTTTATATTAATTGAGCAATTTAAGTGACTTTGAAACTCGTGGAATCACCTTTTTTGCATTCCGGTCTGTAAATTAGACATTTAGCATTAAACCAGAATGACCCCGTTTTTCTACTTAAAACATCAATTTTTGTTGTTTTATTCCCATTTTTAGTATTAATTTCAAATATTATCCATTTTGGAAGTATTTTTGAGCTATTTGAAAAATTAGCAAAAAATTCCTTAAAAACCACAAAATCTTCAAATATTGAAATTCTGGTCTGCAAATTATCACAAAGAAAAAAATTTTGTTGAAAAAGTCTCATTGATGGTTATATTCAAATTTTATACCACTAGGCTAAGCAATATCAAGTAAAAACAATAGTTATAGAAAACAATTTGAAGAAATTTATCGATTTTTGGCAAAAATCTGTGATTTCTGGTCCTGAAATTACACATTAATATGTTTTTTTATTTATTTTTTCTAATATTTACAAATTTTACCATATTATAGCTAACCTGTTAAAAAATATTTGTGTTATCATGTTTATTTGTAATTTTATTAGCTAAAATACATTTAAATGTAAACCCATCTTTTCGAAAAATGCTTCCTCTGAAAAACGGATTGTTTTTCTTGAAGGCAATGAGATCATTTCAAATCAATCGACTTTGGCTCACACATTTAATCAATTTTTCGTCAATATCACAAAGAGCCTTTCTATATTAGAATGGAAACCCCATCATATCACTTCTGAATTGATGATATCCAATATATAGTAAATTTCTATAAAGATCACCCTAGTATTAAATGGATTCGTGAAAGGCACACTAACAAATTATTTGATTTTCCTCATATTTATTCGTGGGATATATTCCAAACTATTATGAGCCTTGATAAAACGAAATCTAATATTGGCTCCTTACCTACTAACACTTTGCAAGTAGTTGCAAAAACTGTTAGTGTCCTGTCGAAGGATTGTTTTAATGCCTCTATACACAATGGTGTACTCCCCAGTAAATTAAAACTTGCGGAAGTAATACCTCTTTTTAAAAAGGATGATGTTTCGAACAAATCAAATTATCATCCAGTAAGCATCTTACCTTCATTATCAAAAGTCTTTGAAAGGTTATTACACAATCACCTCAGCCACTACTTCCACGACAAACTGTCAAAACATCTATGTAGTTTCCGCTCAAAGCACAGCACACAAAATGCGCTTTTAAACCTTATTAACGACTGATTTAAAAGCCTCAATAACAAGGAAATTGTTGGGACAATATTAATGGACTTATCAAAGGCTTTTGATTGTTTACTTCACAATTTATTGATAGCTAAACTTTCTGCTTATGGTATAAACTATAGCATTCTTAAATTTCTAAATAGTTATCTCAGAAATCGCACAAAAATTGGTTCGCATTTTAGCACATGGCTCAAAATCTTACTAGGTGTTCTACGAGGCTCTGTTCTAGGTCCTATTTTATTCAATATATTTTTTAAATGATCTCATTGCCATAATTGAATATAATAAATGCACAAAAATATGTAATTTTGCTGATGACATCCGGAGCAACACTTGATACAGTTTTATCTAAATTGACTGTAGACCTTAATGTGTCACTAAACCGGTTTACACATAACCAGTTAGTGGCAAATCCAGACAAGTTTCAAATTATGATATTGGGTTGTGATTCTCAAAACACAGCTATTTCTGTTGGAACACTACCATTGTTCCTTCTGATTCTGAGAGTTATACATTTGAAAATAAACTTGCAATGGAAACACGCATCTATATATTTCCGCTTCCAAGAAAGGCACATTGACATCGACCAGGCTCGGTTATTATCCAATTCATATTATATTTCATCAATTTTTAATTATGCACCCTTAGTATGGATATCAAATCTTATAATTTAATTGTAAATGTACATAAACGCTCACTAAGGGCTATAGTGTAGTGAAGATTATGAAGATCTACTTCAATGCGACGTGTTACCATACACACTGAACATCTCATTGCGTTATTATGTGAAATCTAAGTCTCTAAACCATGGTTTTGTGTCAGAAATATTTGAAAACAAATCCATTTCATATAATCTGCGAATATCTAAACTATAACGACTAATACCGTAACATATAGCACGCGGAGTTTCCTATTTTGCAGAGCATTACTATGGAATAAAACGTTAAATAAATCAGACTGCTACAAACAGAAGCCACGCTTCTAATTGACGCTTCAAATGCTTTCAACTCGCTGAACTGCAGTTCAATGCTTTATACGATAAGCATAAAATGTCCATTGATTTACATGTTCGAATATAATTGCTATACAACGCAAGCTCTGATCTGTATCTGGATGGAACTAAAATCGAGTGAAGGAACCATCCAAGGTGAGATCCGACCGCAATGTTACAGCACCATAATTTCTTATTAAGCAGTCTGTGACTACAGACATCTTGGCGCTGCTATAAGGTGATTTTGTGACTTTAAAAAATAATATTTTCCTGGCTTATTCTCACCATGGATTAGTAAGTAAGTTTTTATTCTGCCACAACATATATGTAGGATAACTTTATTTAAACAGTTTTCTTAACCTTTCTTCTTTAATAAAACACGAAACAGAAATCACCAGAAATATCCGCATCACA
>JAUOBW010280207.1:0-10672 GCA_032360285.1 Lepidozona retiporosa | reverse complement strand
CATATGTGTGACGATTAATGATATGACAAGTTGGAATATATAGCTATATAGACACAACAAGCAAGGGTGTTTATATAATTTTTTTTTTCTTGTTGACATTTCAAAAACAACTAATTAGTTTAATTCCAAGCAAAATTCTATAAAGTAATGCCTAAATATGTTGAAAAGGGTATAGACCACATAAAGTGATAATTAAACTAACGACAAGAAGGTATATTATGATATTATATTACTAACGAATGGGCCATTACATTTTTAATCCGTTATCCACCGTTATTAGCAAATAAATAGATGTCATTTTTTCTTAATGCACTTTTTCCTTAATTTTAGGCTTTTTTCTGAAAAATCAACTTTCAGGGGGACAAAACACCAAACTTCCAGGGGTAAAAAATATTTCCAAAAACTGTCGTCCATCCCCATGAATGATGTATCGTTATAAAATGGAATAGCCCAATATTTATCAAAAACATCAGCAGTTTGTTTGATTTTGTCAAATCATTGAAATAGCTATCAACTATTGTTTTGCTTTATGTCTTCTTCCAATTTCCCCAGCTAAAATTTTCAACAACTATACGGCAGCTAAAAATTTATAGAACCATCTGCAAGCATATGTAAAACATAACTTTTTATTCCCTTTTCTGTTCTGGACTTGACCATTTTGTTAAAAGAAATTGTCTGTCGAGATTTTCTGCTCCTATAAAATTGGATAATCGAGGCAGTTCTATTGCTTTTGACGAATGCAACATAGTTGCACTTTAAGCCATACTGTGCCAGGTCCTTGTTTCAACGCGATCATAAAAAAAAATAAAAAAGCGCGTAAAAGATGCCCTGGGAACAAAGTTGCGACAAATTGTCAATTTGACAATATTTCCAGACATGTATCGGTACTAGTTCCGTTTAAAGCACCCATTTGTGCTACGGATAAGCTAAAGAGATCGAAATTGAAAATGATAATAATCTGATCAAAAAGTTAAGTATAACTTGTAGCAACAGCTGGCGCTGGAACCCCCGACCCTTGGAGTATTATTCCAAGCGCCTTAACCGCTGCGCCAGACCACCGATTTTTATTAGCATGGATAATTTTTCGACACCAAGTTCTATAGATTCTATTTAGATTCACTGTATTTTTATCTTTAAAAAAATATTTTTAATGAGAAAAATATAATAACAGAGTTGTCACATTATGGTTGTTTTTTATAGAAGGCTGGAAAATATTATAGTTTTTCATGCCTAAAGGCTGGAAAATGATATTATTTTTGGATTTACATTTAACATTGCTTTTATGTATAATAATAACAATATTATTAGGTAGTTGGTCATTATTATATAAGGTCCTGTCTTCTATCAAATACAAACAAGTTTTCTGCTAAGAAATATATATAAAAAATAGATATTTTATCAGGATTTTCACCAAAAGATATTATGTGCTAGAATTTATATAGGTTTTTCATGAGGCTAAAAACATGTACTTTTGATCTGGAAAAAGGCCTATATTTTAAGAATAATGGCTGGAATTTTTAAATTAAGACCCTGTGGCCACCCTAAATAAAATTTCTAACATAAAATTGGGCAATTTTTGAAAAAATCATGGATTTTATTTAATGCAGCAAAAATAACATATAATTGGCGTGTATAATTAGGCGAGCTGAATATGTCTATTTGCTAAAGGCAAGAAACGCACCAAAGCCGCACATTCAATAACATATGTTTGCAAGAAATTCGCTGCATGGGAAAGTAAACTTTTTGTGTCGGATGTGGTTCCAAAGTTCGTGGACTAAATTTCCAATGCCATGAATTCCTGTATAAAGCTGAAGACCATGCCAGTCTACAAAGTTGCATATTTAGCTCTTTTTGATTGATTAAAAATACAATACTTAATGTAATCAATACTAAAGGCAATCAGCACTTTCTACAGGTGGAAATATATAGACTAATAAAATTAAATTAAATTAAATTTTTAAGAATCATATACTTAATATTAAAAAAATAGATAAAAGTTTGGTTCTTATAAAAAAACTAAAAGGGTCGTTGCTAGGCAACCAGCATTTTCTACATGTGGAAATTTAGAGAAAATATTCAGTCTATTATCATTTTAGTTCAAAGAAATTTTGAAAAAGATTCATAGCCTCAAATATGAGGAATAGAAAACATTGGAATTTGGTTCTTATAAATAACCCGGAGGCAACCAGATTAGTCGGTTGCGACAATTTCCCGCGAGAAGTTGTTATCCGTTTGATCTGATTTTTTGCGGATCAACATAAAATAATTTTCCGCATTATTTGAATTGACCAAATTTTTTTCCCGGACCGCGGTTGCTATGGAAACCCGGAAAGGCCACCTTAACCATTCAGATTTCAATTTCCAGCCCGGTTAACCGGGCCAGCCCGCCTCATACGATAAATCCCTAAAACTAAAAAAATAATTATATAAACTAAGGTTATAGGTGGAGGCGTCACTCCTCAAAGATAAGAAATTAAAATTCCAAAAAAAAATTAGAAAAATCAAAAATAGCTTCAAAGATATATATCCTCTAGAGTTAGAGCTGAAATATGACAAATCGCTTGTGTAGTTCATCTAAATAATTTTTAACTAATGGGTCGTTCAAGGTGGATACATTTTTAGCATAAAATTTCTTATTTAATTTATTAATTTTATGTTTGACTTTATCAAGCACCAAATCTCTCCAAATTGAGAAATTACCAATCGCGGTAAATTGGTCTTAATCGAAAGAGAGGCAACGCAATTATCAATAGATATAGTAACCTCCTCTACACATTTCTTAAAGTTTATGGGGTTTGGCTCATGGTAATTAGGTCCTTTACTCAAAAGTTGTCTTAACTTATTATCCTCCACAATTTGAGGGTTTCCAGTGATAATGTGACCATGGTGTTCATCAATTAGATGGGATTTATGACAGTCGCACGGTTCGTTAAGAATATTATCTATGTTATCTAAGTCAATAAAATTTACATGGATATAAATAAAAATGTTCATATTCAATTTTATATTCTGTTATATCTGATATTTGAAGAATTGAATTCGCGATCATTTTAAGAGCATTCTTTTTAGTGTTATTTAGAAAAACTCTATTGTCGTTACAGGCATCATTTATCTTAGTTTCAAGGAAAACATTAACTTTTTCAAAAAAATATTCTGCTGAAATAGCTGAAATACGCTTGTTGCGAATAATTCGAGATTTTGCAGGGCGTTCTCCATTACGAGGCAATGGTGGGGAGAGGAGTCCTGTTGGTTCTCTCCCGTTATGATCTTGAATTCTTTCATTCACCCCGTAAGGAAACAATGTGCGGAGGTTTTTTATCCAATAGTTTTCCTGCTTTAAACGTAAATAACGAGATACTGGATCTACCTCGTTGTTTACATAACCAGCGCCTACAAAAACTTCTAAAATTTGTACAGTGAATTACCTTTACAGGCAGATTTAAAATATCTATCATATGTTGACATCCGGTTTTGGCAGTCCTGGAAAATAATGCAATTATATAAGGGTTAGGTAGTTTCACCAACATATTGAATGTTACAATTGGAACAAGTTAAAAGTCGATAAGGTTTTGAGAATGGCAGTTAATATTTTCATTTGAATGGTTAATTATTGGTTGATTTTTTTTGTCACATTGGACGTAAATTAATCATCGATGTTAAGTTTTGGGCAAGAATCCTGCGCAGCGAGAATATGTATAATTTTCCTCTTGACGGTTCCTATTGGCATTCCCACTGTCAACAGAGCTGCTCTCTAATTCCTGGTGTGGAAACACTACAGCATTATCTTGTGGAGAATCATTTGTCCTTCTAGGGGTATTAGCCCTAGAGAGAGCAACTAGGTCGGGGGCTGCCCAGACCTAGCTTTACTTCGGGTAGAAACAGGCATATTATTATTATAATTCTTAATTTATATGAATTGGTGTGGTTTTTAAAAACAAAAATCTTTTTACTTACTAAAATGAAAATAAATAAAAGGAAAATTTGGGGGATCAGAAATCGAAAGTCACTATTTTCTAAGTATGAAACATCAGGCACCTTGGGTGCCAAATAGAAGCAAGTAAATATATATATTGCAGATTTAGAATCTCTTCTTCATTTGTGAGTGTTCTATATGCTTCCGCGATGACTAAATTAGCCGTTCTGTAATTTTTCGTTATATTATATATCTATTATTTCCAAGAATAATATAAACAAGAAATTATATTGTCAACCAGTGTGTTTAGGATATATAAAAAATGAAAACAACAAATAATTAAAACATTTATAAGTTTTATTTATACTTAACTTATAACCAATTTTTATAAAAAATAAAACAATTAGAAACATTGTTTTAAAACAATAGTGAAGACTCTACAGCATCGTAAATCTTTGAAGTATCGACAGTTGGGATCACGCTATCTTCGATACGATGAAGTATTCCCTCACTAGGTATTTCACATTCATCTTCGTATCTTCGTATGTGTGCAAACGATACCACGTCACCATCTACAATGCCGACTGCTGGGATGAACTTAAATTCAACAGCGCTGAAAACATGAAGAAAAAAAATTAAATTTACTGATTTTTAATGCCCTTTTAATCTTAGACTGATTTGCTTTTATTTTACATTGAGATTTTGAATCTCGTGAAGCATTTGTAAAATATGTATTGAATTTATGTAAAATATGGCTGTGATGATGAAATATATGCCATCGGCTTACATTTTATTGTTTCGTAATGCACGATTCAATCACATTCCGGTTCCCAACCGGTTTTGCACTCTGGGAACCATATGCACTTCCCTTGGCCACAAACTCCTAACACAATCACTTACTCGGGTACATATTAGTTAGGTTTGATGTTATATCCATATAATTGACTCCTATACGGATTACATTGAAATAAAATAAATTAATTTGGGTCATGAGAGCAATAATGCTATTAAAATAATAATTTAGAAGAAGTTTATATGTTACAATTGGAAAGTGTCTTAAACCTAAAATATTTACCTAAGTAGTATGGATGACGTCCAGACAGAGTTAATTAACTAATGCCCTTGAATTTCTCAAAATAAATTTTATTTTTAAGCGCTTGTATTCTTAATACCTTATTGCCTTTCACTTTCGCATGGCTCGAATTTTCGCGCAAAGGGAGCGAAAAAGTCGTGATTTTAGGGAGCGGGGAAATATAAGGGATAGAAAAGTTAAAAATATGTATAATTTTCATAAAAACAAATTTTTGGTGTACTAATGTGAGATACGATTGACTGAAGAATAGTAATAATATAATAATAATAAAAGTAGATTTTTGGTCTAGTTTGGAGTCTTTTATTTACAATAAATAACACATATCAATGAAATTCAACTACAGATCTAGTTAATGCTAGTAGCGGCGAGTAAATAACTAGTTAAAGACAGTGTTGTATCTGAATATTTGTTTTGTATTTAAGAAAATATGTTATAAGCTTGAGTCTTATTCTTTATATTATTTAATTAAACTATTCTATATATTTTTTAAAAATTAAAGAAATTGAAAAAATAATAATTAGTCCACGCTCGCTAGAAAAAAATCGTCCACGAAAATTAGTCCACGAGGAAATTATTCTCCTTAAGGTATACATTTTTTAATTAGAATCCCCTTTATAACAAAAATCTTAGACAGCAGACTAGTCTGGGAAATTGGTTTCACAATACAACCATTTTTGCATATATTTATTAGAACTACATGTAATATTCCTATAAAGATAACTAAATTAACTTTTACTAGTTATAAAAAGTTATGAAATGTTTTCTTATGTCAAACCATTCTTAAAAAGGTGAATTTTACTTATATCTTACTGAGCTTAACAGTTCTCAAAGTTAAATCTATGCTTGTTAATTTTATGTATATAGCAACTACGTTGTCCCCAGAAAATCTAGAATTTGACTGACTAGTTACTGATTTGACTCCTTGTTTAACAATAATGCGATAATTTTTTGCATATGTAGGTACGTAATAACATGGAAATATCTTTTTAAAATCTTCGTTTTTATTATCAAATTTTTTAAATCATTACAGCACGATTTCTGTAGAATATCAGTAAATATAGTCTTATAAATAAAAATTAACTAAAAAATCATATTTACATCGCGCGAAAATTAAAGATAATCAATTTTGAAACCTGCGCGAAAATTAAAGGCACGACAGTTAGAGGGAGCGAAATTACAAAGCACGCGAAATTTAAAGGGAATCAGGTAAATACATTTACGATTATGTAAATTGTGAGACTCGCAAAATTTGGAATATAAATACATGAAAAAAAATCTAACCCTTTTACTCCATGCCGGGGATCGAACCGGGACCTTCTTGTTTTAAGCCGAATGCTCTACCACTGAGCTACATTTCATAGTATGTATTACTCACAGACCCGCCCCCAGTCACAATGTTGTTTTATAGATAACTCTGCTAAATTGGTAATATAAATACATGTTAAAAATCTAATCTTTTGACTATGAAATGTAGCTCAGTGGTAGAGCATTCGTCTTAAAACTAAAAGGTCCCAGGTTCGATTCCCGGTATGGAGTCAAAGGGTTAGATTTTTATTCATGTATTTATATTCCGAATTTTGTGAGTTACCTAATTTACATTATATATAGGGTCGATATGTTTCATTTACGATTATAATTACCTTGATTCCTGTGATGAACCTGACGGTATACTATTATCAATTTTCTTCGCGTTAATGATATCGATCGGATTCACAACCGTCATTCGCGAAGCGCGACTTTTCTTTCTTCCAACAAATCGCTTGGACTCAACACGCTGGTTATTGTCTTCAAATTTCACGACTTTTTCTATCTCCTCCTGTTCTTTACTTATTACGATGTTTTTGTCGACGCTGATTGGTAGACATGTCATCGCACTTCCAGTCATAGAACACGATGAAAATACGCCGCTAGAATCGTGTTCTATACTGTTCAGACCATTAGATTTAGAATCTTCCAAGAGTTTTTCCTTTCGTGCTCTGCGTGATTTTTTCGTGCGTAATACCCTTCTTCGTCCTTTTTGAATAGCATTTCCACTAACATCGTCAATCATTCCTGCCGATTTATCTTCAGTAGTTGTTTTTTTATTTTCGCGATATTCGTTTAATACGCTTTCAAGCTCATTTATTTTGATTACTTGAGACAAACGCTGTTCTTCACGCTCAGCTATTTCAAGTTCATGAAACGATCGTCTCTCATTGATCTCACATGTGAGGCTATCAATTTTTTCAACCATCTCTTTTAAAGTAGCATGATTGTATTCAATTACCTTATCTAAAGATGATATTATTTGTTTTTTTGAATGTAACTGCGATGAAATGGCCCGGTTGTCACTTTGCATCTCTTCTAATTCTCTTTGAGATTGAAAGAGATCAATATCACGTGCCGCCAGCTGTGACTTAACCTCTTCCAACTCTTTAGTAAGAAATGTTTGACAATCGAATAACTCGATTTCTCTTAAACATTTGTCATCCTTCAGTCTTTCTATTTCATTGTTGTTTTTAGTCAAAAGTTCATTAAGTATAACGATTTCATTAGAATGTTGCTCGCTGCTTTCCTCTTGTTTATTGGTAATGTCCTCTAAGTTACTGATCATATGATCACATTGCTTTTGAAGTATGACAATTTGTGTCCTTTGCTCTTCATTCTCTTTCTTAACAACCTCTATATGCTCGTCTATAAATAATTTGTTTTCTTTTGATTTACTTTTTCTGCCCAACTTTGATTTGGAACGATTTCCAAACACCCTTCTGAAAAAGTTGGTTTCGTATTGATCGTCATTTTTCTTTTTCTTACCCTCCATCTTCAAGAATTTTGATGTCGCAGTGCTTTCTAAAAAATATTTTCGCATTTATTTAAATTTATTTTCGCAGTCACGGTAAGGCAGTGACGCTATTTTGTGATAAATATCTTATTAAATACATGAAAAGAACAAATTTACCGTGTTATTTTCACTTTGAAATTGTGAAGAGAAGGTTTTAACAGTACGGTGCCGAACTGATGCATATCCATAAATTAATATACCGTACTAAGAGTGACGTCACTTAATAAATTATATTTTTTGTGATTATTAATATAATGTAGTTTACGTTTCAATTAGTAAAAACTGGTTCTAGGAAAAATGTACGTTGTTACTAAATATGAATGGGGCATTTCAGATAATTCCCTAACTTATATATATGGATTTACATATAAATCCTTGAATCTAGAAGGCCATTAGGTTCAGGTTTTGGCCACAAGTAATCATCATCTGCTACTTGCAAGTGGAGCACCATTCATATTAACTAATTGTGTTCAACGAAGACAACTGTAAACTGCTTCTACCAAAGATATCGGAAAAGGAGGATGCAAGATTCTTATAAGCAATCATTTTATAAGCAATATCACTAAAATCGCTTTGAAAAATAATCGACGTGGTACCAAATTCAACATAGCTATTTTTATTATTATATGCATAGATTAAATTTAAATCGTACTATAATCAATCAATTCATGCTACAGATTCTAAATACAATAATATATACTTAAGCTTAAATACTAACATAATTATTTAGAATATGTACCGTATTAATTCATGAATCAAGTTAAATCAATCTATACATCCTAAAATTTTATGTCAGTTAAAAATTGTGAAAAACAATCAATGACGTATTTTTGGGAGTGAAATCAACATTTCTATAACTAAAATAAATTCCCATACAAAATAAAAATAGGTTAAAAATTTTACCTAATTCGCGAAAAACAATTTTTTGGCTTCACAATTTTAGGGGGTGCGATGTCAAAAACCTCCTAAATTTTTTGCATAAACTTACAACCCTTTTTAATAGCAAAATATTAGCCCTAACTGTAAATTTAACAAGTTGCCAGGATGTTATGGGTAAAACACGATATTTACAGTATTTTTCCCGTAATTAAAAGTGACGTCCTATTTTGAAATTATTTTTTTTGAAAAATGCTCATCGAAGGTACCGTAAAATCCCGGATATAAGCCCCCCCGGATATAAACCCCTCCGAATATAGTCCCCCCCAATTCAAACGCAAAAACCATCCCGAATATAATAGTATGTCTACAACTATGAAAACTTTTAAATTATTATTGTTGGCAATAAAAAACCACGATATACATATAGGGTTAAGCCAACTAGAAGGCGAGTCATAATATGCTCATTCAAAAAAGCGGAAGTAAATGATTACGAATAAAAAAAAATGGGTTCCGGTTTGTATCAACCCGGAAGTTTCGTGTTACTACGCAAATATTCGAATTCTAATAACAAAACAGGAAATGCTCACAAATCAAAGCAGTGATTAATTTGGATTTTTTAAAAAAATAAAGTTGTTGTCAAATCTTAGTTTGGAAATCAAAGAATTATATTTTACAGACTTTTGATGGAGTTGATTTGTTTTGGTTAATGTTTCATGGCTGACGAACAATGGTGTACTGGTAAACTGCCTCACGATGATCCGTCTTTCTTTTGGTACGAAGGGTTAAGGAAAGGATAAAAAACTGAATTTGAAAGTACTATTACAATATTTTAACTGCAAATATTTATTTTATATGATTTACTTTATTGGTGAATGCAAATACTTTACTGATACAAATGAAACGATTGCATAAACGAGCGCGGTGCTGGTTATTTGGGATTTTGAAGATATTGAGATTTAAACAGAATAGATTCGAGTTAATAGTTGTTAGCTTTACACAAAAGTTTGTAGTTTTATAAATTTCGTACAATAGAACTTTCATGGTTTGTTTAACGTTTTTTATCTACCATTTTTGAATCACCGGGGTTTATGGCTCTATAAAGCCCGTTGCTGGCGGGGTTGCTAGGCTTTAGAGCCAATCAAAATCGATTAAATGAGGGGAAAATAAAATATCCCATAAAACCCGATCAATCGGATAATAATAGTCCATAACAACATACAAATTAGAAATATAATGTGTTTTATTAGATTTTGAGGCATTTTTGGCGAACAAAATAACTATTTTTTTTCAAAAACCCTCTGAGACGCCCGATCATACGCCCCCTTCCCATGCGCGTATGACGCCTAAATTTTGCAAGCAGAAAGATAAAAGATAAATATTGAAAGTCAAAAAATTTCAAAACTAGGCGAATATGTCGGTAATTTTACCCCCATGCAAAATAGGGTTAAAAATAAATATTATGTTTATCAGCCACATCATAATACACCATGGGTGCCTATAAAATTCCAAATATTTATTGACTTAGTATTGATCTCACTTGTAAATATATTGTCAATGTACTGCTGCGATGATGTCTATTTACGCTATAAACTTATAAACGGTTTATTTTGCTTATTTTGCTTATTTTTCATAACTCATATATTGCAACTTGTGTCATGGATAAGATTATTTATAATATATGAAAGAATGGTATATAAGTGATTTAAGAATGTTCTAAACAAGGTAAGGATTCGTGTACTTCAAGTACCATTAATTTTAAAATGGCTAGTTAACCCTAGTAGGACCGGGCTATTTTTGATAGCTCTGTGGCCGGGAGGGTCATGCTGAGCTATAAATAGCAGGTCGACAAAAAAAATTAGTGTCCGTTAACTGCCTTGTATTATTTGGAATTTACAGCTATGACACACTCCGGCCAGATAAAGTCTCCGGAGAGCCCGGATAAATTTCTTATGGGGGGGGTGATTAC
>JAUOBW010280095.1:0-17417 GCA_032360285.1 Lepidozona retiporosa | reverse complement strand
CCAAAATAAGCAACCACGCTAATTAAAAAACTTATTTTATATTTACTAAGCTTCATTGAAAGTTTGAACCAAATCGGCCAAACAGTTCTGGAGAAAATAGCCAAAACGTGATTTTCGGGCCCGAAAACCCATTTTTGACTTGACAAGTGACTTGCCCTTTAATATGATACACACTTTAAAGTAAAGAGTTAATGACGTCTCCACAGACTGAAAATGAATAAAAAAAACTTTAAAAATAGATGGAATTATCCCCATGCGCTGGGTGCTATTGGTGGAAAGCATGTGTTTATGCAAACATCATTGAATTCTGGGTCTACTTTTTTCAATTACAAAAAACGCATAGCATTGTCCTTATGGCATTTTTAATTATTATAATAATTATTGTTTAAAAAATCATTATTATTATTATCATTAGTATTACTGTTATTATCATTATTAGTATTAAAAAAAAATGTCGCAAAAAATATATATTTTTTTAATTTGTTTAAATAACCCTCAAATTCGGTTTAGATTAGTTGATTTTGATTCAATGAAATTATAAAAAAAAATGTCTTTTCAAAAAATCTTTTTTTTAGATGCCCTCCCAGACACCCACTCTACGCCCTCACCTGGTAGAAGGGGGCTCAAATTTTGACGGGTGTTAAAAATATCAATTGTCATAAAGTTTCAGAATAATTAACTGACCCCAAAAAAATTATTACATAAAGTCTGTAGGGGGTAGCTAAAATTATTGTCATGTGAATTTGAGGCCTCTACAAGGTGGCCGTGAGTTCAAATATCAGTCTTGGTATTTGAATGAGAAGATGATTAGCATCTCAATCCAGGAAGACCAATACAAGGGCTGTTAAAAATTACTGGTTGAATGAAATATGTACCTTATTATTATTTTTAAATACTTTTAGAAGATTTGAAAACGTTTCTGATTACAGGGTGGTTTATTGACATGATATAAAGGACAAAATATTGTAAATCATATTCGTCCATTAAGATTATTAAAATATTGTTATTCTCAAGTTACATTACAATGTAAACGAATGATGTGTTAAATAAACATCTAAGACCACCAACACTGAAACTCAATCTTTTCTTTTTCATTTCAGGTTCCACTACCCATACCCCTCAGGAAGAAGGTTCCACTACCCATACCCCTCAGGAAGAAGGTTCCACTACCCATACCCCTCACGAAGAAGGGTTACTATCAAAACACTATGTTTTTACTTGGGTCAAATTGAGATTTAGGGAAATTAGTTAACATCTTAAAAAAATTAATTGGAACCTGAATAGGTAGGCGAGGATAATTTACTTAAGGCGTTTCACCCCTCATTATTTTACTATTATTATTGAAATAGCAAGTGAATAAATGACGATTTTCATCTGTGCACGAGCACTATTCATTGGCATGGTTTCATTGTTTTTTAACTTGAATTAAACCTAGATAATATTCATTAAAATAACATTGTGATATCAAACCACATCCAGCCTTCATGTCTAATGTCCTACCTTAGAGAAGATGGACACAAAATGTTGACTACGACTGTAGGACTGATAACACGTTTTATTGAAAATATATGTTTTTGTGATTTCATGTCTGTAAATATTTGTTTAAAATGCCTTTAAACAATGTTTACTTAATATTAAAAGGTTCATAATCAAGTTCTGAGTAAAAATATTTATTCAATTATTACCTCAAAATGTCACAAGTTTATGACCTTTCACATCAAAGCAAACACTTAAATTTATTATATTTAAACCACACCAGAAGCAATTATTCGGACTATATTTTACAAACTTAGGCTTATTTAAAAACTTTAAAATCTTGAGCACACTTTTTTTTAAATTCTCTTTATATGAACCTGACCTCATCCTTATTGTTTGGGTATTCTTGCGATGAATATCAAGTACTATTCCTATTGGTTCAGTATAGGTACTTGATTATGTAGGCTGAGACCTGTACTGATCACATTCTGATCTAGGGTTTAGATTTGCTGGTTATGTTACATATGAATGATAGCCAGTTATGTTAATCAACTAAACCTCAGGCTGTTCAAAATTTACTTTATCAATAAACTGTTAACTAGCACCAACCCTAACCCAGCTAAAATCAATTTTCCGTCGATGGATACCTGAACTGTGTTTATCGCAACTTCAGGATGGAGTAGCCGGCAAATAATAGATACTGTATCGTTACTTTGTGAAAACAGTGCCCTGTGCTCTTTTTTCGAATACACATTCAAACTGACACCTATCTACCTATATGCTCATTTTTATGGCTGATAGTCTTTTAAACTTATTTGAGGGGATTGAGGATGACAACAGTATTGAAATAATCAACCAATACTTTGTGTTACCGATGAAGTATCGAAGAAGAGTCAGTAAGTCTATTTTGCTGGGGTTATTTTAATCCAGAACTAAAATAATAGGCGATCACCGGTCAATTATCGCCTTTGGAAAGTAACGCTGAACAGCCAAAGAGAGTGTTCAGCTTGGCCGTCACCGATTTTCCAGAATTCAATTTTTGCCATGTTTAAGATAGAGATATCTAATAAACATCACATAGCAGTCATTTTTAATAATTTTATGATAGAAAATTGATGACATAGATCTATTGCTTATAAAATTATAAAATTTTGTATATAAAAACTACAGACTATTACTCGAATCTATTACCGTAAATGATCGATTAAGCCCCCGGGGGCTTATTTGTCAAAATGAGTTTTAGGGAGGTATAAGGGAATATGTATGACAATATTTAGAGAAAAATAAAGTAACATTTCGTATGAAATTGCTTATTTTCGGAGTTATACGGTATATTGAAATTATTGTAAATCCGAATAAGCCCCCGGGAGTGGGGGCTTATTTGTCAATTTGGGTTTTGGGGGAGGGGGCTTAATCGATCATTTACGGTAATTATTAACGTGTACTTTGCACGCTATAATATTGCAATTAATCCTCTTTTTACGCGTAGCGTCCAAAATAATTATTTATTGCCACGCGTTAAATTATAAAAATCACGGTATTTTAAATTTGGTCCAGAGTATGTCAGAATTCGTCATGCAAAATATTAAAAGTTATATAGTGAAGAAAAGGGTGGAGACATTAGCACGTTTGTTTTTTATCACGTCATCGTCTCTTATCAAAAACAGTTTAACAAATTGTTTCAAACATAAAAAATAGGTATTGATAGTACTAAATGTTGAAGAGTTCCCCACAAAGCATATGAAAATCGATCGTCGCGAGAAATAGTATCTATTATTTTTTGCCAATAACAATCGTATTTACTCTCAAAACCCTAATTGTAGGGACAACACTTTAAAAAAATATTTCTTATTTGAGGGTGGTAATAAATTAGAGTGCCTAGAATCTTAAAAATTGCTATTTAGTGGGTTTGAAAAATTTTGGAATACATGTATGTATTGATTTTATTAAGGTCAGTTACTTACTATGGTTCAATAATTGAGGGAGAAATTGCCATCTACATTTCTTAAACGAAAATTTAGTGCTGATTTATAAATTAATGGTAAACAAACTGATTCGGGTGCAAAATTTCTTATTTAGCTAATTCATTAGGATTTTACATTTTTTTATGGTGCTAGATCCGAAAAAATAGAAGCCCATAAAATTAAATTAACGGTTGAAAAAAATCGAGTTATCAACTTTTTAGCGTCAAAATATCAATTTTGTCAATATTTAAGACGACGCCAGCAGTTAATTCTTCAATGTTTCAGACAACAATTACCATGGCTGAGTAGTTTTAGTTTTTCTATCAGTAATGTGGCAATAATTATTTTATTTTCTAAAATTTATTTTGCTATCAAAGCTACTCTTATGAGCCGTAGACGGCGAAAAAGATATTTTAGTAGATCGGTACTATTCACACCATTTCTTTCGGGTTATATTAAGTATGTTGAGCAGAAATTTGGCGCATGTTCAGCGTATTGAAACACCCACTGTCATGGCACAGTTTGAGCACAAGGTCCAAGTCATCTCGACTCCATCTTTAGAAATTACATGATACTATGTGATCGCATATATACAACCTAGTAATAATAGTGAGCGAATTATATATACCTGTTATAAGTTGGTTATATATGGTATCTGTAACTTTAAGGTGCTATCAAATCTACTCTAATGAGCCGCATTTGAAGCTATGTGTGTACTTTTTGCATATTTTTATATGACCTAAATTCAAATCGACACTCGCGAAAGTTTATTTCAAAATATTCTTTTAGATTGGTCAAATTTTATCCGCTAGGGCAAAAACTAAACTAAACTTAACTCCGATTAAAGTATAATTTTCAATTATTTTTATGTGTTTAATTTTTATGGTAAACTTTATCTTCCACTATTCAATGTGCGACTCAATTCCTTCCAATAGAACAGCCCTTATCCCGCAAACGGGTGGAGATTCTACCTGGTATTTTTGGGACAAATCCCATTTTTATTCGCCTCGGAAAACAGGGTTTTATGTTATGTATATAGCGAATTATATGTGTGTTACTGTTAAACATCGTTGCATTGCTAATTTAATCGTATTTCGATTAAATCTTAGGCCAATATTTGGCCATATGACATAAAAATGAAATTTTATAAAGTTAATATCTAATATTACCCATTTAGGTTATTCAAAAACATTAGAGTAAAAACTTTAATCATGTCCGCATATATTTCCCGCTCATACGTTATTAATTGATAACAAAGGTAAAATAGTTAAGGCGGTATTTTAAATCTGCCTAAAGCGTTCTACATTTTTGAAAGAGCGTGTAGAATACAAACCACTTTGTTACTTTGTACGTCAAGGATGTATACTAGAACCGTATTTTTTTATAATACGACGACTTATACGAATACTTTAAACACTCTGGAGACAATAATCTTTGCAGAAGACACAGTTATTTAATTTAATACGCAGATAAAACTTTTTCAATACTTAAAATAATCTTAACGAGTGCTTAAACTTAATATCAAATTTCTTCTTAAAATTACCTTTTTGCTAATTTACATAGGGAAGACTGAGTTAGTTATATTCGGTACTTCGAAACGCTTGTACAAGTATGAAAATCAAACTTTTTCTAATCATTCCACATTTTGAAAAATAATCTAAAAGTCTTACTCAAAATCAAGCAGATTGGCTCTGAATTTATTAGAAAGGTGTGCACATCAAGGGGAGCATTGGTTTTAACCACATCTGAAATTTTAAGCTTTAGAGAAAAACACACAAGTATAAGATAAAATAGCTTTTTATTATTGGTCCCCCTATATGATCCAAAAGAATGACACAATCATACAATCAGATTACCACATCAACTTAGCCTGAGATTTTTCATATGAAGAACATTTTATAGAATTGTCATAACCAAATTAACGGAAACAATAAAACTCTCTAAACTATAATGCATGAACCTTTATATTCATGCGTAGGAGTATTAAACTCCAGAAAAAACCAAAAATTATGAATTAGAATCATCGTTACCAATTTAAATGGCAACGAAAAAATCTCTAAAGATTTACTATGCAATTTTCAGTCTTTGGACTTTGATCACCCTGATCAGTGGTGTAGGTGCACTCACCTTTAAGGTGGGAAGCCTACATTGGTATTCTTGGGTATTCTGGTGGCCTTGCGATTTGGTCAGCATGAGATCTTAAAGATCGAAACAGTCGACTGTCTCATGCTTGCATATTTATTAATATGTATAAAAAATGTTAGTACTAATACAATAAAGTGCCACTGATCGTAAAACAACCAAGCAATATAATATAAATAAAATAAAAAAGGTGCATATTTCCAAAAGACTTGCACTAATAAAATTACTTATTGCATTAGCATGAAACAGTTAATTTAGTTAAAAATTTTGTTTTATTTATATTATTTATTAATATGTTATTATCCAATAATGTATAGATCTAATTATTACTGCAGGCTCCCAGCAGTAGGCCGTCTACTGTACTGCCCCGTTTTGTAATAATTGCCCCGTTTTGTAATAGCTGCCGCATTTTGTAATAAAACTGCCCCGTTTTGTAATAGCTGCCGCATTTTGTAATAAAATCTGCCCCGTTTTGTAATAAAAAGCTGCCCCGTTTTGTAATAACACCCCGACGCAATTTGTAACAAAAAAGCTGCCGCATTTTGTAATAAACTTTGCCCCGTTTTGTAATAACCCATTTTATATAGTATATATTATTGGCTTATTTAGTATTTTAACAAAATAGAAGTTGTATATGGTACACTAGTGCACATGGCAAATAAGAAATACACACGGAGATGCAATTAAAATAATTAATCTATTGGAGGCAGACTGGTCCGATAAACGGGCTGGGAATTGAAATTTGATTGGTTAATTAACTACCAGTAGTCTCACAAAATTTGTTATCGGCTTTCCCATGAGATTTTAAGTAGAAAATATTTTCAGAAATTTAATAACATAAATTAATAAGTAGAAAATTATCACTAAAAATGTTAAGTTAGTAGTGAAAGGGTTTTGTAAATGTATTTCCAATCAGTATGGCACTTTACTTACTAACATTTTCATACTATATAAAAAACATGATAACAAACGCCCGCCCTTATGTGTTTGTTACTACAGAGCTTGGTCGGAGGGGTGACTTTCAACTTGGAGGTGCTGGACAAGATTTGGCGCTAGACAACTAATAAGGCTAAAATCACCTGATATCTGTATAAGAATTTATGAATATTTGGTAAAAAGCTATCAAAAGCATGACAAAAGCTAAATTTATGAGCAAAAATAAGAACACGCTAAGAACAATACGAGGCTTAATTTGTAAAAAGAACAACAGGGCTTAGCCGATTTACCTGGTTCTTATATTAAAAAGTGTAATATCTTCCCGGAAGGGGAGAGGGGAGGTAGGTTGGTACTTATAAATTATATATATTTTTTTATTAGTCCGAACGATATTTTTTTATTATTTGCGATTTTTTTTACTGTGCCAAATTTATTGTGTTTGTATTCTATCATGAAAATATTTTACAAAATCCGCTTATTATAGCATTACAAAAAACCTACAATAAATCCCTAGTCTACTTAAAAATCTCTTTCCGCGCTTTATCTATAAGGGTTTGCTCCTAAACAGCTACGCTGATTTACAATTTTATTGATTATACACCATACGTATATTTTATTACAAAACGGGGCAAGATTTATTACACAACGCGGCAGCTTTTTTATTACAATTTGCGTCTGGGTGTTATTACAAAACGGGGCAGCTTTTTTATTACAAAACGGGGCAGATTTTATTACAAAATGCGGCAGCTATTACAAAACGGGGCAGTTTTATTACAAAATGCGGCAGCTATTACAAAACGGGGCAATTATTACAAAAGGGGGCAGTGCATCTACTACCACCAATGTCTAAGATTATACGACAGAAATACGAATTACTGTAATGTATTGAAATATTGCACCCAAATAAATATTCATTAATAATACTTCAAAGAAACTTTCCCTCCAAATATTAGCCCCCTATAATCAGGGTGGGAAGTATTAAATAATTATGATATTCAGTGCTGTATTAAAATCACTAAGGTAACTGGTATTATGACAGCAACTTTGTTTCGGTGAGTTTTCTTTCCCTGTACTGTACTAAGTACCATATACTTCTCTGAAAAAAACCAAATAGAAATGTGTCCCTTTTTGGCTACACTTAAAAAGTGCTCTATAAGAAAGTATTACTCGGTTCTCCAAAAGGTTAAGAAAGTTTCAATACTCAACATTTCTTAGTAAGAAATATTTCTATTACCAAGAAGGAATTTCTAAAAAACATTGTCAATATCGTAAATAAAGAACGAATTACCCAAATCTTAAGAAAGTGTAGGTAGGTAGGTTCAGTACTTGAATTTCGAAAAAAATAAGAAAGTTGGAGTACTGGGCTGCAAAACCCTCTATTTCAACCTGGTTCTAAAATATTTAGGTAGAACTATCATCCTCTGGGCAAAATAATGAATCAGTGTGTGGCGCTTACAAAAAAATCACATCTAAGATGCGTCGCTCCAGCAAGAAATACCAAAACAAAGTATTCAACATTTTATGCCACGTTACCCGTGTCCTGTCTGGAAATAGCCTAGGTCTACCGCGTTAAAAATACCTTCCAAATTAACCTGAGCAGTAGAAGATAATACATTTTATTTCCATATAAGTATATTCTCTATTCCGCAAATCCCGAGGGCACGACTTTTTCTATTTCATTTCTATTTTCAGCTCTCCGATTCTTAATTTCCAACCCAGCACTTCCCTGCTTATCATCTATTTTTATCAGAAACTTTGATCATCTTTTTTTGTTTTAAATTATGGAAATTTAATTTTCTGTTATTATTTATGGGATTAATGTATCGAGGGCGTGTTGCCCTAGACTTGTTCAGTCTCTTTGCGTCTTGGTGAGATTTTACGGAAATTTACGGCACGCACTTTTATTTGGTAAAGATCTCATGATAATCCATACGTTACATGAGGTTTGAGCTAGTAATTGCGGAGACAGAGTGAAACCAGTCTAGTGTTGCCCTAACTGTATTCTCTGGGTTATAGTTAAGTAATATACCTTCGCAATATATACTTCCGGGTTGATAATTTGCAGGCTAACAGTTAAGAAGATGACATTAGTATTACACAAATTGCGTAAGAAAAATAACGCTATGTTGAAAATTTTAGAAACATTCTTCAAGTTATATTTTTTTTGTGGTCGTCGTACATACAAAAGCGCGATAAAATGCCATAAAAATCTCTAAAAAGCACCCGGTGGGTCGAACGGGAACGCCCCAAATAATATTAATTTTTAGATTTTCAAAATATCTAAGGGTTTTTAAAATCTGTTCCCATTTTTAAAAAATCTCATCTTTGAAAAAAATTCCGGTATTACACCCCTCGAATCTGTTCTTGTTAAATAGACTAGAATATACGTGTTTTTTTTATAAGCATATTAAATTTTCAAAATAGGATCGGGTATGCTTATGCAAAAAATGAAAGTAGGCTGAGGGTATGCTTATTTTTACCAAATAAAAATTGCGTTAATCGACACAGAGAAATAAAAAAATGTTTACCTTAATATCAAAAGTTTTTAAAGGTATAAAATATAAGAAGTCTTAGATGAATTTAAGCTATATCATAATAAGATAATCATTAATTTGCTTCTTTTGGGTGATTTTTTCCCAAATAACTCAAATTCACGAGATTACTAGTACAGATCAAAAGAATTTCGTTCCCACTAGAGGCTGGGCAATATGCTTACTAGTTTGCCCAATCTTAGCCTTGATATGCTTATAAGCGTTATGCTTTTGAAAAAAAAACATGTAGTCTGACTGCGGAAGGAATAATAATAAAAAACTTTAGTTTGACTTCTAGCAGTCAGACTTGTGTTTTCCGTGGGGTTGATATCATTCCTAATTATGAGATACCAGAATAGACAATATTTCCAGACGGGTAAGGTTTTGGTTCTATTTAAAGCACCCCTTTACCCGGACGCGGGTTGGGATGAATCTACCCGGTGTTTTTGCTCCGGTGGTGTGGATTCTACCCAAAGATTTTGCTTGGAAATGTTCAGTACAGAAACCTCTTAATTTTGAGTACTACTTTCTTATCAAAAAAGCATAACGTGTAGTTTTTATATCGAAAAATAATCACCATTAACGTTCTTTAAAGAAAAATATTGCTTCAAAATTTTTTGAAAAAAAATCTTTTTTTTTAGTAGTGACATTACACGTCAATAATATACCTCTTGGAGATTAACTTTTGTGAGATTAAATTTTGCGAATGGCAAATATTCGATAGTTCGCGGAGTTTTATTTTCGCGAATTTAAAGTCTCATCAAGTTTTATTTTCGCGAATCGTTAGTTTCGTGGATTTTAAATATCAATGTTAGAGATAATTTAAACCTTTCTCGACCTAGTTGAGCACCACATATACCGTTCCAAATCTTACTTTTGTACCAATTTTCATACTTTACTCTTAAAAGCGAAATAGTTGTGTATTTTGGTACCATTTCTCGCAATTTTTTTATAAGAACAAAGTTTATAAGAACGGAAAGCTTAAACGCTCAAAATTTAAGAACATGCTTAACCCTATTAGCACTGGGCTTTTTTGCTGGTGTATGACTGGGTAGGGGGCCTTTTCGCCCCCCCCTTTATAAATTTTGAACACAAAGAGCAATCGAGTTGAAAATTTGCTTAAATGTTCTCGGTCATGTAAGGAACATTTTGCAAAAAAAAAATTTTGAAAATATGACGTCATTTTTGATGACTTCAGTAATATGTATTCAAAAATCAGCAAAATTGTCATTTTAGACTCTCTAGAAGATCTCTATAAAAACAAGTTTATATTAGAAACATTAAAAAGTTGTTATGAATTTTGTTAAGAAAAAAATATTTATAAAAAAATTAAAAAATCTCATTTTTCGGTTTTTGGTACCTGTGACGTCACACCAAAAAAATTTTTTTGACCATTTTTTTTTGTGAATTGGGTCATTTTAAGCAAAAAAAATATTTTTTTTCGTATTGAACATTTTTCAGCTTAAATATATAATAAATATATAAATAGGCACATTGCAAGGCTTAATCGGATTTTTGTGTTCTTATAAAAAACGTGTCGTTTAAGTAGGCTATATATATAAAATATCCTTTGACTAGGATTACCAGAAAATTTTAAGCTACCAAAATTTTAAAACACCTTTTACCTGATTATGGTAATGTGAATTTTCAGGATATGCCATAAATACACAGCGCTAAAAAAAGGATGTCCTTAATAGACCATTTGCTAGATATCGACACCATTATGAATCGTAAAGAGTTATGGGTAGCAAAGAATTTGGGTTAACTGAGGGGGCAAATTTTATAGAAAAAGATGGGAAAATATTCTATAATCTTATTTTATACCTAATAGATAAATTTATGTCTATCGTACTCAATCATACATATTGTGTGCATGTTCCTAATCATATTATGCATACTTTCTTTAATTCATAATAATGGGATTAATTAAACTCTTTTAAAGTTTTTGAATGTATATATTTACTTCTTTTCAAAACGGCCACCTGGCAAATGGTCTATTGAGTGCATATTTCCATGACTAAGCCAGATCAAAACAGAGTAATAAATAAATATAAATATTTATAAAAGTTATGTGTATTTAAAATAAGAATATGAGTAAATTTAATACAAATTGAATTAAAAATTCGTCTAAGATATTACAGGCTCAGCTATCGATGATCTAAAACCTCGACGACGATAAGAAAAACGGTAATCGCTTTATGTAGCGTGTATCAGCCATTCAGTTACATTTTAATCTAAATATAAAGAAAAACAATTTATTATTAATGGATGACTAAAAAATATCTAGACAAAGCCAAACAATAAAACTTCTAACAATAATTGAAGCTGTGGACAAAAGTAATAATAAACTGGGACTGATATTGAAGCAAGTAAATCGTTTAAAGAAAAATAAATCATGGAATTATTATAATGACAATTAAAAACACACCAAAACATATATCAGATACAAGTATTTATAGTTATCTAGCTTTAAATCAATTAGACCAACTTTAAATTGGTACTCTAAAAATAACTTATAAATAACTACAAAATTTCAGCAGAATCTAACGCACAATTTGGGAGAAAATTGAGACAACATCATTTTCAGACCCAAAAACAGCCCAGTACCGAAAAACGCAAATTTTGGTAGGTGACCACATGGGTCGAAAGAAGCCCTTTATAGACCTCCAACTTCATAGAAAACTTAAAAAAAAATGAATGCGCAGTTTGGGGGAAAATCGAGACAATGTAATTTTTGGTCACAAAAATAGCAGTTTTGGGCCCAGTACCAAAAAATAAGAATTTTCGAGAGGTGACCATATAGGCTAAAAGAAGCCCTCTATGGACCTCTAACTTCATACAAAATTTCAAATAAATCGAACATGCAGTTTAGATAAAATTGAGATAACATAATATTTTGTGCCAAAATACCTGTTTCGGCAGGTGACCGTATGGGCCAAAGTAAGCCCTCTATGGACCTCAAACTTCATGCAAAATTAAAAAAAGTTAAACGCACAGTTTTTGAGAAAATTGAAATATTGTGATTTTTGGTCCCAAAATACCTGTTTTGGGCCCAGTACCGAAAATCGAGAATTTATGGGAGGTGATTGTATGGATGAAAAGAAGCTACTTTAAGAGTACAAAGTTTTGCGTGGACATTTTTCGCGCACCTGAAAATGTGCGAAATTTTATGGATATACTTTTGCCGACGGCCTCATCAAATACATTTCGCGTGGACAAACTTTTGCGGATGGCCATTAAGATTACCTATTTATTGTTTGGTAAATATTATATTTAATTGTTGAATAGACTAGTATGACGAAAACTAACTGATTTGCTTATGATTATATCTTAAAATTGGATAAATTCTGCTATTTTGGTACAAAAATATTTTTGATGGGATCATCAAAGATAATTAAATAATAATTTCGCGTAGATAAACTTTTGCGGATGACCCACTAGAATTGTTTTCGCGTGGATAAACTTTCACGTATTTAGCAAAAATCCGCGAAAGTTTGTCCACGCAAAAATTTGTACTCTTAAACTTCATACAAACAAAAAAATCAGGCACACAATTTGGGAAAAAGTTAAGATATCGTAATTTTCGATGCCGAAAATATCCGTTTTGGGCTCAGTACTAGAAAACAAGAATTTTCGGCAGGTGACCATATGGGCCAAAAAAACTCTCTATCGACCTCTAACTTCATACAAAATCTCAAATAAATCGAACACAAAATTTGGGAGAAAATTGAGACAATGTATTTTTCAGTCCTCATCATCATTTCGCGGCCTCGGCCGAGATTGAATTAACTACATCTTTCCAGTACTCCCTGTCGGTCATTGCTGCCAAAAGGTCTTCCTTGGGGATGGCTGTGTCCCTGCTTATAATGTCTGGAAAGGTGAGTTTCCGAGACCGCCTATGTGATGGGTGCTTCCAAAGAACAAAAAGATGAAATAAGTTCATCAGAGTCGCGTGCACAATGACCTGCAAACTGGACACGTCTTTTTCGGACTAGACTGGATATTCTTGGTAGGTCTCCGTAGATGTCGTTCAAGGATGGATGGTTCTTCCAGGAAAGTTTCAAAACTTGTTGAAGAAGTCGTGTGTAACATCCATCCAGACGGCGGTGTTGGCTAACTGAAAGTGTCCAGGTCTCAGATCCATATAGTAGGATAGGTTCGATGGTTACTCTGAAAAGCCTAATTTTAATCTTACGATTAAGAGAGGACTTCCGGAGCTTGTCCATTTTATTACAATCATTCCACGCCATGCCTTTCCTGGTAATAAAATCTTTCTCTGAATTCAAAATGTGGGAATCAAGATATTCATAGTCCTCAACACATTTGAGGATGTTATTAGAAAGAGTTTTAATTTGGATGTTATTATGAGTGTTGATGGGCATGCACTCGGTTTTAGTTTCGTTCAGATAGAGACCAGTGCAGTTAGATGCTGATTCAAGCGCAGTCCTAAAAATACCCGTTTTGTGTTTCAGTTTCAGTCCTAAAAATACATGTTTTGTGCCCAATATAGAAAAACCAGAATTTTCGGAAGGTGACCATATGGAATTTTCGGAAGGTGACCATATGGGTCAAAAGAAGCCCTCTGTGAACCTCTAACATTATGCAAAATTTTAAAAAAATTGAACGCACAGTTTTTGAGAAGATTGGAATATTGTAATTTTCGGTATAAAATCGGGTCGATTTGGGCACGCGACAACAAGATTTTTTTTTCAAAAAAACGCAAACAAGTCTGGAGATATTATCACTGTAGGAAATTTCAACAAATTTCAAACAGTTTTTTTTTAAAAATGCGTGACGGCACACGCACGGACGGAAATTTGTCTTACCCTTAAAATAAATCATGACCTGTTATCTTTAATATTTTTAAATAGGGTAGGAAAAAAAGAAAGGAAATAAAACAATAATTAAATATTTACCAGATTCCCTTTTTTCATTGCCATACATGACAATCTTGTGATAAACGTCGTCTTTTACCTGCAAAATATTAAATTCATAAAATTTGAAATTTTATTTTATTATCAAGATTTACTACAGAAAATACGAAGACATTAAATTATATGGCAAAATATAATTTCTTGGTGACATGACACAACTTGTGTAAATAATAAGAAAAGTGAAAACTGTAGACTAGAAACCCTAAATTAGGGATTAGTATAAGCATAATAAATCTTAGACATCAACAAAAAATCTATACATTTGTGTTGTTAAAATATGTGAGGTAGTTTACTGTATACGGAAACGGTTCTCGGGCTGTGACACCAGGCCTGGTTGGTGATAAGAAAAATCAATATTGATACGTCGGCCATACTCCAGCCTCAGCTGACATATGGCTAATGATTGACAATGGAATTTTAGCCTTTTGTATGATTGAATATTTATAACATATGGTGGTTATACTCCTTAGCATTACTATCATATAACACTCCAATCATACCTAGGCCTGTATAAGAGGAATAAAATGATTCTGAAAAAAATAATAATTTAGCTATGAGATATTAGTTTTTCTACGAATTTAAATCTTTACTTGCCTAATGAAAATTTTCTATCATTGCCATGAAATTGTGCAGTAAGAAGTTATTAGATTGAATTTAATGGCTTGTTGTCCTGTCTAAAGAAATAGCGTACATTTACTTGTAAAAGGTACTGGACATCATTCATCGATTTCACAGTTGACAAATAGACCTAACCCTGTACTCTATTGCAGTATGTAGTGTGGCGCTTATTCGAGTTCAAAACCTATTTAACTAATTACATAAAAATTGATTTGTTTTTAAAGGCATTCCACATGCTAACCATATTTTTTCAAATAAGTGCTTCAGCGGTTTGAAAAGTTGGCCTCATTTGAGGACGGCCCTTAATCAAAGGCAATGCTTATTAAAAACATAATAATTTTTTGATACAAATGTATATGTAGTATGCGAAACATAAGATATTAAAGTTTTAGGGTGAAATATAGCTTTGTATACCTTTGTATTCAATGGAAAGCTTACTTAGTGAAACAATTCAGCAAATTTGACATTGAGGTTGTGGTTGTTTTCAATTTGAGAAAAAATTTAATTATTTTTTTAAAAAATCAATATTTTTCTCTTGGCTAATTAATAATCTTCCTTTGATTTTGCCTTAGAGGAAGTTATTTTGGCGGGAAGAAAGTTTTGTAGAATTGGCAGGAGCATAAACTAACCATAAGTCCCGGGCATGATGTTAAACTCCCTGGGGTAGACAACCCTCTGAATTTAATCAACGTCGTCAAGAATATGCTGACGTAGAACCAATTAATTAGATTTTACATGGGCACAACGTCGGCGACCTCATAATTTTTGGAAAATTATTGTAACAAAAAACAATCATATCAATTAGTTATAATTTTTTTATCATTTTGCTTAGCCTCTTAATTTAAAAATATTTATTGACATCGGCATGACAATAACCGAAGTCATTGAAACAACATCGACATCTACGTCGGCATTGCCGAATGCTGGCGTTAATTCAGAGGGCTGGGTAGACGTTCTTTTTAAAGAGTATTGGGCAGCTTTTATTACCACAACAACTCTTATTGGATCTGAAAACACTTGTCAATGTATGGCTTGACCTGCACTGCTATTTCTGATCTAGCTAGGGTTTAGATTTGCTGTTTTTATGTTTCTTATGAAGATAAACAGTCAGGTTCCAGGTAATCAAGTAACCTGAGGCTATACAGAAATTATTTTATCACTAAATTCTTGCCTTAAATATGGCCTTTCAGCAACAACGCCAACCCAGATTTTTCGTCGGTAAATGGGTACTTGTGACAGGTTTATCTTGTGGAAAGCGGTAGTCGGTAAATAATAGATACCACCGTGTTACCATGTGGAAACAGGGCCTTAGGCCCTAATTGGACAGCATGTTAAATCTGATACCTATACTACCCAACTTGCCATTCTTAGGGGCGCCGTCCATGCTCAACTTGCCACGCTTATCGTCAGGGCGTCGATAGTGCGTGGGTGGGTCGGAGGGTGTGTCGTTAAGACCGTGGCAAATTGATTTTCTTTTGTTATTGTTCATTAATTACTGGAGAAAAAAGTGATTGTCATTGAGACAGTTTTATTTTGTGAAAATTAGTTTAAAATAGTACACCTACGATATTTTCAATATCATTTGCACAATTATGGGCGTGATTTGTGGCAAACTTAGAATCTCCACCCATGTCCGTCCGCTAGACTGTAAACTATTTTAATCTTGTTGTAGATATGCTAAAATAAAATACTGCGATTTGATTGGATGATTTTATTTTTGTTCAAAGATCGCGGTTTCTTCTTGCAGTCTTAGGGGCCCCGTCCATATTCATGTTGCCACGCTTATCGGATATATGCCTGAACTGGGTGGGTGGGGTAAAAGTTTTCCTGTTAAACGTGCCAAAATGAAAAATGGTTTATTTTCAAAACAAAATTATGACAAAAGGATTTATTTTCAGAAATAAGAGTTGCCGTTTAAGGGGTGGGTGGGTGTGCCCAAATCCTTATCGGCATATATCCGATAAGCGTGGTAACATGAATATGGACGTGTCCCCTTACAAAAGATGGCAGGTTGAATTTTTGGTCAATAATTGTTTTTTGAACTTGATTTTTTGATGCCCCACGATCTGTCGTTAAGGGTGTGGGTGGGTCTAAATTCTTATCGACGCCCTGACGATAAGCGTGGCAAGTTGAGCATGGACGGCGCCCCTTATCATCATTCTGACGATAAGGATTCAGACATAGGTACTACCTATACTTCCTTATCTTATCGTCAGATTTTAGACTTTCGTTTATTAGACAGTTTATCATTTAAAAATAAATGTGAGTATTTATACCATGCACAAAATTAAAGTTTTTAGAACAGAATAATGCACCATTCCATTTTGTTGAAAAATCTGAATAAAAAAGGGCAGCAGGCAGTGGGGATGGACGTACAGACGTATTTTAATTCCCATTTTTTATAATAGCACTAAAAATGTTTTTATTTTGATGTGAAAAAAATAAGTTTCTTTTTACTTGGTACTGTACCCCTAGAAATGTACGTCCATCCCATTGCTCCTAATCAGGAAATGAAAACATAAGTAAAAATATATTACCATCAATCAAACGATAAAAATTCGGCTCCATTTTCCTCTTCCTGTCTTCCCTCAGCAGTTCAATCTCTCGCAGATCTTTCACCATATGGCCAGCGATAGCCTGTTTGAAGATAAACGTATACGAACGCACCATATTAAATATCCAAAATACCGTGATTTTCTCTTGTGATTTTATATCACTTTCCGAAGGATTTTATTCCTGGGTAAAACGCCTAAAAGTTTTAAGAGAAACCACGCTGAAGTCATGTTTTTTTTTTTGCAACAACATCGATAAGGCAA
>JAUOBW010280094.1:14617-29499 GCA_032360285.1 Lepidozona retiporosa | reverse complement strand
ATTTAAAAGTAAAATACAAAACTGGTTTCAGATTTTCATTAAAATACATATTTCTCAAGTTATCACGTCATGAATGTGTGTTGACTTAATCCTTCGGGGTCTAAGGGTTAAGGTTACAGACTAATGATAAATCATCTACATACAACTTTCCAAAGGCACTTTCTTTTAAACATAAATATCATATATAAGCGGCATTAAATCGATGACGTCATAAAAATTGAATATTAGCTTTAAACTTCAATGGTTATTTGCTGTCCTACTATGATAAAATTGAAATTAAAATAAAAGTTTTAAGCATAATTAATTTTAATTATTATCAATATCTTTTATAAATAAATATAATAAACGATTCTTTCTAGAAACTCTGCGGAAGATTTTGGCCAACAAACTCTCTTTCACTAAATCCAATCCAATCGTAATATATATCAACACGATTCATAATATTGGAAAAACCCAACACTATTCGTAATATAATTCAACACGATTCGTAATATAATTCAACACGATTCGTAATATAATCCAACACGATTCGTAATATAATTCAACACGATTCGTAATATAATTCAACACGATTCGTATTAACAAAAATAATTATAATATTTATGACCCAACACGATTCATAATATAAATCGTCACATTTCGTAATATGAATTACCAACACTATTCGTAATAGAAGGTGACACGATTCGTAATATAGGTCAACACGATTCGTAATATGATTAGACACGACTCGTAATATAGGCTTTACATAATTTGTAATATGTATTGGAAGTTCATATACGCCTCGACAAGGCCTTCCTCGAATAAGCACCTCTATGAATTATCGCCCCTATCCTTTCAACAACAAAAATATAAGCTACCTCATTGGTCCTAGTAAAAGGTGTTAGAAATGAAATTTGGTATAACAACAATTAAAGAAATTATCTTGTTTAACCCTTTAACTGTTATCGACGTAGTATTACGGCGTAAGAATACCGTGTAAACAAGGCTTAATTTAAGGCACTTGTAGAATTTAAACAAATGTGGCCAAAAAAATGCGTTTTAAATGCGAACCCCGCTACAAGTCACGTGACCAAATTTTTAAATTTTAAAAAATAACCTCACCTTAAAGGGTTAACAATTTAGATTTCGAGCAAAAACTAGTACGCTCTGTTGAGACGTTTCGGTAATTGGTATTAATTAAAAACTAATTGTCACATTTAACGCTATTTTCTGGGCCTTTATGCTATTGTGAATGTTTATTTAGTCGTTTCTATATAGAAACCTTTATCAATCGTTGAATAGTTAAACTAGTTGATTTTTAATTGAAAATAGATTAATAACTAAATATTTTTGAAATTAAGCAAAAGTTTTTCAAGAATTTAAATTTCCCTATTTATATTTTACAGGAAGGATGTGGATTTTTCTCTTCAAAGGGAACACATTTCGAAGGTCTTCCATACAAACAAGCAGCGAAAATAATCACCTGAGAACTCAAAAATCTCGAACTAAACTTTTTACTAGACATTCATTCTCTTTAAAATATGGGATTTCAACCGTGATTTTCTTTTTAGGTATTTCAAATAAATCGAATAATTATTATTTTTATTATCAAAATCTTTTTTTCTAAAAGTAATTCCTAATTTCCCGGATAGAAATACTTTATATTACCAATCGTGTTGACCTATATTACGTATCGTGTCGCCTTATATTACGAATCGTGTTGAGGTATATTACATATCGTGTCGCCTCATATTACGAATCGTGTTGATTTATATTACGAATCGTGTTGGGTTTTTCCCATATTACGAATCGTGTTGATATATATTACGAATCGTGTTAGCTTTTCGTCTATATTACGAATTGTGGCGATATTACGAATCTAGTTAGCACACTTGTACTTCATTCATTCGTTTCGAAAGATTTCGTAGTTTATTTTCGGTCTTGTTAGTCAGCTTAGATGAATTTCTGGTCATAGACAAAAAGTACATGACCGGGTGTTTTTTATGGCTCGTCTTAGCAGTGAGTGCTTTTATTTGGTAGATTTTAACCAGAATTAAATAATTAATTATATTTTTTTGCCAAATTATTCAACCCTTGGCTATTATTTACCAACAAAAAAAATATAATCAAGTTAAAAGTTCCCGCGCATCTTAATTTACAGACGCTATGGCTCGTCTGGGCCATCATTGATAAAAGCGATTTTTGTAACCAGAAAGAAAAATCGATTTTTACAAAAAATTATTTTTTTTGGATTTTTACAAAAAACGGTATTTTTATTATTTTTACGAAGAAAAACTTTTTTTTCGATTTTTAAGACAAATGATCGTGTTTCGATTTTTTCATAAAAACGATTTTTTTCGATTTTTACAAAAAAACACTTTTTTTCAATTTTTACAAAAAACGATTTTATTTAGATTTTTAATAAAAATTCCACAATGGCTCGTCTGGGGCACCATACTAGGAATACATCAAAACTGTTTAAAATTGTTCATCCATATATAAGAGTGAGATATCAGCAAAATCACTCATGAATAATTTAATCCTAAAATACTCCAATTTTTACAGTATAATGCATCTTCACAAAAATGTCCGTGGGAAAATAATGAATATTTCACTGTTTATACTATTTCTTGTTGTTTTTATCATTTTAGCAATTGGTATTTTGATACAGGCAAAAAAGCGCCAATAATAAGTTTACTATTATAATATCATTTGATTGGTTTGATTAGCATTCGATTTAATATGCAAAATTATTTTAATTGTATGTGCTTGACAACGTGCAATAATTTGATTTTTTGATAATATTTCGGGTCACTATATATGGATCTTTTATTATCACATCTCAGAAAGTAAGATCATATCATTTGTTTACGGCCAAAATGTATAAACATGGTACCTGTAAAAGCCTCCTTGGACAAAAGCCCCTCAGATAAAATCTCACAAGATATATTCCTTAAGTCAATACCATATACAAAAAGTAATACAGACAAAATCTCCATATATCAAACTAAGATTTGATTTAAATTTGATTTAACCCTATCCAAGCAGGGTTTTTATAGATTCCACAGACGGTGGGCGGGCTTTCATTCCGGCCAAGCTTTAAATGCTTATAAAATCGCCAATTTTTGGCTAATTGACTTCAAATTTTTACATACCGTAGATATCTATCTTAACTTTCAGAAAAACTTAACATATAAGTAAGGATAGTTTATTTCTTCTTATGTGAGCAAAATATTCTGCAGCAGTTTTTTGCAAACATTTCAATGGTTATAACTCTTGATCTAAATAATATTTCTTAGATTCACATTTTTCATTTATAGATTCACCTGTGTCCGTCCGTCCGTCCTCAGTTTCCTGCAGAACCGCTCTAAGGATTTGTTTTATTTTTTGCATCAAGGTACAACTTGATACTGCAAAAAAAGTGATGGAGCCCGATTTTTGAACCAAAAAAATTCTGAGTGAAAATGGCCGTCTTGTGTCAAAAATGACATTTATTTGTATATTGAGAAAAATCGGCTCTAAGGATTTTGTTTATATTTTGCATCATTCAAGAAGGGATTATTTGCTATCATTCAGCGAAAACCGCATGTTCAGAAAAATTGTCGTCCCCGAGTTACGGCCCTAAATGATCTTGACTAAATTGTTTGCAAGGTGATATAAAATCATAGTAGGAACTCACTAGTAAACTCATCTTACGTTAATCGCTACCCGTGAACACGCCTTAAATGCTCTTGGCCAATAAGATTGCTTGATTTTAAAAATCTTATATCTCAAGAACCGCTCGACCGATTTTGCTAATTTTTTTTGTAAGGTGATATAAAATCATAGTAGGAACTCATTAGTAAATTTATCTAATGTTAATCACTACCAGTGACCACGCCCTGAATGCTCTCGTCCAATCAGATTGCTCGATTTTAACAATCTTATATCTCAAGAACAGCTTGACGGATTTTTTTAATTTTCGCATGAAGATATAAAATCATAGTAGGAACTCACTGGTAAACTCATCTTATCTTAATCGCTACCCGTGACCACGCCTTAAATACTCTTGGCCAATAAGATTGCTTGATTTTAATCTCAATCACTACCCATTACCGCACTTCAGATTCTGTCTTTGTTCAATGAATTCATTGATATCATTTATTCAATTGTATTCATTTAAATTATTTATACACAAATTATTTAATGTTAATTCCAGGTAAGTCCATTCATGTTCGCTTGTTAATTCTGTTTTTATTAATGTGCCAAGGATTCTGGTCACATAAGAAATAGTCGAACATTTTTTTTTAAAAATGGCGGATTTAGAAAAAATTCAAATCGTCACTAGACCCCCAAAAAGTTTTTTGTCAGTAGCTTCTTCTAATCATTATAAAGCTATAGTGAAAATTTCAACTTAATATTTTTTCGGTTCAAAAGATATGATGGGTATAATTTTTGAAAATTATGATGTCATGGAAATATAAAATGTGACGTCACAAGGTTGAAATGACTTATAATTTGTGAAAAATGGCTTTTTTCAACCAATTTTATAATTTTCTTTCAATTTTTACTTAATTCGACGGATTAAAAATCAAAAAATGAGTGGGGAAAGTATGGCCCAATACATAAATTATCGAAAGCAATCTTTTTTAAATCCTGCGTTGATGCGCTCACTCTGAAATGACTTGATTCAATCTCATTTTGATATTGTACGCCCTGTTTGGTTTTTCAGTCTCAAAATTTTTAAGATCGCCTTAAGTGTGCACAAAATAAGTGCATTATATTTTGTCTGGATTTCAACAACCGTTCGTATATAGGTATTGAACAGTAGAGCGCAATCAACTGGTTGCCTGTAGATATGAGGGTGAACCAATGCGTTGCGGCACATGCGTACAAATTTTGTGCTAAACCTGATTTAAATTATATGGGTAAGGTTTTGAAAGTCTCGGTTAATAGGAGTCCTCTGCGTAACTGTCAATCTAGACTGGGTATGTAGATTTTTAGATGGTTTTTGTCATTTAGGTATGATGTCTTAAATAACAATTAAAAATTAGAAAATAAAATCGTTTTTCTGATTTCCAACTCAATTTCAGGCAACTAGTTAAAAACCGCAGCATCAAAAATTTCTGACGTCAACAAAATTCCGGAAATTTATTCAAATTTTTAGATTAGAACTTAATTAAAATTTGCATCCTACAAAATTTTATGGATTTTTTTTTAAAAAATCAGATTTAAGAAGGGGCCGATGTGGCCCTTCGAGTTATCGTTACTCGTGAAAGTCTATGTAGGGTTAAAATATACCTTTATCGAACTTTTTCGTAAAAGAAGTAAACGGCATTGTAGGGTTTTATAAGAAAACTAATCAAATATGCTTAAAATTTAATGTATTTCGTATTCGTATTTATAAAGGTCATTCATAAGAGTTTATTATCGCAAAATGTTTGATAGAGAGCTATTCTCGAGAGTTGATTTTCAAATTTTCGCGATATTGTGGTTCTCGAAAGTTTTTTGGTTTGAAGTAAAAATTTTTTTCTGAAACCTCAAAATTAAATATATGACACTAATCCATTGATATGATAAATTTTTAATTTTATAGAATTTTATTTTTTTTCAGTTTGATACAAATGTATAGTGTAAAACATAAAAGGTCAGCAGGAAAAATATTGAAAAATGAACTGGAATTTTTCAATGGAAAATGTAGACTAACTATAGCATTTATCCGGACTTGCGATATATTTGGGCCCACTTGTTCAAGGCCACAAAAATAGGCAAAAATGACAAAAATCAACATTTTTGTATTTTTACTGAAAATATTGTTCTGAATAGGATCAAACTTTGTATAATTATAAAGTTTATTATTTGAGATTATGTTTGCCTATTTTGGATATTTGAAAATTTTGGGCCCACCACAGGTCCCTAAAACAGGCAAAAATAATTAAGAATCAACATTTTCCTACTTTTCTTGAAAAATATTGTTCCGAATAGGCTAAAAATTTGTTTAATGATAACATTTATTATTTCGGACTATTTTGGATATTTCGACATTGTAGGCCACTTGTCACAGGCCCGTTAAACATGTAAAAATCGCCGAAAATTATCATTATCACACTTTTGTCAAAAAATATTGACTTGAATGGCTAAATTTATAATTTTGCATAAGAGTCCTGATTAATAAAGCAAATTTCCGGGAGTCCATTAGTTACTGAGGTGCTTGTTGTTCTAAAAATCAGCTTTTTAAAATTTTTAGACAAGTCCGGTTATAATATTTTGGAATTTTCGAAAAATTTGAATATGTTGGATTCGAACGTCACCACAAGCACTATAAAATTTAAATACCCTAATCCCTCAGGAGGAAGCTTTAGCTTTAGCTTTGGCAACTTAAAATCCAAAGATTTTAAATTTTTGGCATAAAAGTCTGTTTCCTATGCTAACAAGATGCCTCTTGACATTTGCGCTTAAGCCAAAAAGGTGACCCGTGTCGGTGTTAGCGAAAAATGAGGATTAAAATTCGATAAAACAAAGCTGGTTTAACGTACTTTGCCGTACGTACTAGTATCAAATATGTCGGCTGTTGTTGATTGCTCTGTACTGTTCAGTGCTTATATTCGAACGAATGTTTGAGGTTAAGCATATATTATTTGCAGAAAGTAAGATATGAAGCAATTTAAGTACATTATTGACATGAACTTCTATAAAAACGTAAAAAATGATTTAACTCGCGAAGTTTTACTTTCGCGAATTGAACAAAAATTCGCGAATATCGCGAAAATTGCCTTGTGCGAAAATTAATCTCCACGAAAATTAATCTCCTTAAAGTATATGGCTTAATTTTTGTATGACGTCGTAGAGTGAATACTATATTTTCACATTACGGTCTTAAGATTCCAAATCATCACTTAAACACGAATGCATGTGGATTAAAAAACATGCTTGTTTTACAAGAGTTTTAACTTAATATAGGAATCTTATCATTTAACATAATGTTCTGTTTTTTAAATATGGAAAAAAAATTACAGCCCTTATTCTTTTCCTAGTAAATCAAGAAGGCAATGTATATAATAATTGACACATTATGAAAAAAATGCTTTGTTTCATGTGGATTTTAGCAATTAATATTATGCTTTAATAAAAAATATGTACGTTTGGTTTTTTATGCGAATGTTAACATAGTTTTACCCCCTTTCTCTGTAGAGGGGGCTAAAATTTTCAAAAATTACGAAAAAGACGCCTAAAACTTTCTTAGGTATTAAATCTGATTGTTCGATATTGAAAATATTGCTTTGTATCTGAACGACTTGTTAACTACAGTCAATTTTTTCTATTCCCATATCCAAGGGGAATAATTTCTTATTAGGATTACCGAAAGATTCGAATTACAGAAGGTAAATTATTAGATTTACTTTAAATCGATCCGGATTAGTGAAATTTTCAAATTACATAGTGTGCAGTGGGTCAGAAGTCCAGCCTAACAAATGCCAGTCCCACCTACACAGCCAACTTCCACTTAACCCCTTAACTGTCAGCTTTATCCAAAATTGAACAAAAAATACGTAACATTCGCGCCACTGTTTCGATGCGCAGCATCGAAACAATGGCTAATAGGGGCGCGAAACAAGTGCTACCTTGTGTAGAATTTAACAGGGAATTTAGCGCACTTGGTCCCGAATCAAAATATGCACGGGAAGTGCCTCAAATAAGGGTATGTTTACACTATGGTAAAAATGCGTATATATACGTCATTAACAGTTAAGGGGTTAAAATTTTAAATTTTACGTCCCATCTACAATGCTAACTCACACCTAAAGTTTTAAGTCCCACATCTACGATCGATTGTCGCCTAAAATTTAAAATTCTAAGTCTATCCTAAACAAACGTTGATAAAAATTCTGTTTAATCAGTTTTTTTTCTCAAGTAAAAGTTGTTTTTTTAAACATCTTGCTTTATTGCATGAGATAATTATGAGAATAGGTGACACTGAGAAATTCTTTAGACAAACGAGTCAAATATAATATTTTGGTGTTGCTAAATTATGTGATTAGAGATAAAAAATAAGGAAAGTACCACCTAAAAAATACACGCCTAGCTACACTGTCAACACCCATTTAGAACCTAGGGTAGGCTGTGGGTTTACACTATAATTTGAATTGATTTTGATTAGAGAAAATTTATTGTATATTCATAATTTGACCTAAAATCATAGTAAAATGTTATTACTATTGATAAAAACGTATGTCGATTTCCTTTTTAATAGCAGCGTTATTAGGAAATTTACTTATTTAAATATACCAATGTATTAAATATGTGTAAAATATCAGTATCTAAAATTTCTCGAGACTTTCAAATATATTCTTACTCAATTAGATTGCTCATCGGAAATCGACATTCCTCTGCTAGAGAAAATATTGGAAGAAGAAAACATCGATATAAATAAAAAAAGTCAATGGAGTAATGTAGCATCTCGTTATTTTAATGTACCGAAGCGATACTTAAGGGTGAAACGTGTGTGTGCACTATATTATGCATATCACACAAGAAAACGTAGTTATTCCAGCGATCCTGCATATAATCTAGTGATCAACTCAAATTTAGAAAGCGAAGAAACCTTTGAGGAAAATGAAGATGTGAATACACGTGACTTTGGAAGCAATTCAATAAAATTGGATGATGGCGTCACTATTCTATCTTGTAAATGCGAGGAAACAAGAAATTTGCATTACCATTGCCCCTATTGTAACAAAAAGCAATTAAAGTGGCATTTAAAGAAGCATATTGGAAATTGTAAGCAAAATAAAACTCATGATGAAGTTATGGAAATGCCTACTACACATATTAAAGAAAATCTTAAAACACAGAAATCAATATCTAGTAGCGAAAACACAACAAAAGTAAATTGGGATATGAAGGATAATTGTTATAAAAACATTGGTTGTAACGTATTTATTGGCTGCAAAACTGTCCACGCTAATGCGAGTTTGGAACCGCCAAACAATAAATATTTAAAGACGAAAGATGATGAAATTGAATCTCCTTCAAAACAAGATACTACTAATTTGAAAACCCTATCCAGTCATAGTATGATGCATGGTGACTTAAGCAGTAGTGAGGATGAACCAATAGAAACAAACCAGGTAAAATTCAAACACATTTCGCCTACTAAGTCACACAGCACAAACATCTCACATTCAGAAAAAGTAACAGAACCAAGAAACCCAAAAATATTTCCCCAAAGATTTTCCCTTTCCTTAAATAAACATACTTGGAAAGATTTAAAAAAAAGATCGCATGATGTTAAGGGTAGAAGATATTTGCCCCGTGATTGGAGTGACGTAATTGCGGCAAAATTGAATGAAATCAATGGTTTTCATTGCTGTCCAAAATTTAAAAGACATTTTGTTCCTAAAGGTAGCAAATCATACTTATTTTCATGTGATTTTGGTTGCCGTATTAGTGATTGTGAAATGGCAGGTAAAGCAACTCTTGATCTCGAATATAATCTCAATGTGAGTTTTAACGGCATGAAATCTTCTCACAGTAAAGGAGAAGTTAATAGTTTTAAAGCGCGTTACATAAGGCAACCAAGAAGATCAAAAATTGCAGAGCAGTTGTCTGAAAAAGGAAGTCCAAGTAAGCTATGGCATAAAAAACTGGCATCATTGGACCAGGCAGACTTTGACAATGGCTATTTAAAAGATATGGCTAATAGTAAAAATGTATATAAGACAATTAAGTCAGAGGGTGCTATGTCTACCGCCCTTGATAAAGACCTTGTGACAAGTATACAAAAGTTGAAAAAATATTACGAGGGAATATCAAAAGAAGATGATTGTGTAAAAGGATTCATTCAAAGCTTTTCTTTAGATCCGTTTACAATATGCCTTTGGACACAGACAGATGTTGAACGTTTCCATAAGCATGCAAAATCATTACCTATTATTGTAGATGCCACTTGTGGAATTATCTGTGCTTTGAATGATCGGCGGGTATTTTATTTTGCACTGATTGTTTACAACAACGAAATAAAAACTGAACCAGTGCCAGTATTCCAGTTTTTAACTGACAAGCCAGATGAACAGTCCTTCTCTACAGCACTCAGTCAATTCATAAACAGTGAAAGGAAAAGATATGGGTATTTAAATAATACAACCCCATTAGTAGCGATATGTGATATATCATGGCCACTTATAAAGTCTTTATTAATGACATTTAATAAGTTATCTTTGGGCGAATATATTGAATGCTGTTATAAAATATTAACTGGGAATGCTTCAGAAAAAGAACTTCCGCCCCAAAAGCGATTTTTAGTAGTACAGATATGTTTGTCGCACACCATGAAGATATTTAGCTTCCACATTAAAAAGTGTATCCCGAAAGAGCATAGATCATTCATCATGTATGCTTGCAGCGTCTTAGCCAACGCTTCGAATATAAACGAATTCCAAACAGCAATGAAGAATATATTCATATTGATTTGTTCTAAAAAGCAAGGTCAAATACTGGAAAACAGTAAATGTTGGTTGGAACAAAAGATCGTGGAATTAGATGAAAATGAGCCAGACAAAGAATCAGACATAAGAATTGACGTTGACTCTAATGAAAAGATTAACGAGCAAGTTCAACATAAATTTTCAGACGATCCACGCAATGAGGACAAATTCTTGCGTCAAAGTAAACGCAGTAAGTTTTACCAACTGGGTACTGAGGTTCTCAACAATGTTTTGAAATCAATAAAGTCTTCAAACCGTTCAGAGAAAGGTAAGGTCACTAACCAGTATTATTCAAGAGAGTTGAGCACCTACATTCTCGAAAACATGATTGGACTTTCTTGTTTATGGTCTAGTATGATGCGCGGTGACTTAAGCAGGCATGGAAAGAATCGCTTATATGAAACATGGCAACAAAACTATTCTAAGTTGCCATGTATTACGAATATAACTAGAACACAAGGCATAATTGAGAAACATAACGATTCTTTAAAAAATATTTATCTGAAGAAAAAAAATTCCCGACTAGATATTGTTATTCCAGAGCTTTACACTGCCCAAATCTCTTTAGCCAGACAATTCGATATAGAAAAATCAAGACAAACTCCTAAACCAAAAAAATTAAGTAAAAAGAATGATAAGGCTTACAATTTATCCCAAGAGCAATTTAAAGGAAGCGATAAGAGAAAGAAAGGATATTTTCAGCTACCAACTAAATTATTTCCAATACCTTGCAGCAATTTTCCTGAAGAATGGAATAACATTACCTTACTTCATTGGGGTGGTAAAGTATTAACGGAGGATGGGAATAACTTATCACTTACCAACACTTGTACAGTTGACAATTTTCTCTGGATAACTTATTGCTGGTATTTATCAAATCCACATACTTTAATGGTACTACAGAAGTCGACAAAAAGCAGTGTCGGTACATTTTACGGAGTAGTCAACTTACTATTAAGTGGTAATTTTGATGAAGCTAAAGTTTTCTGGTTAAACCACAACAATAAATCATCGTACATTAACTCAGTAGAAAAGGTAAAGCTGGATTTTCATGGCTGCGATAATGGGCTTTCCTATTTTCTTATTCGGGATTTTGCAGACAGAAAGTATATACCTTCATGTTCATCTGAATTTTGCCCTGGTACAAAGAAGAATATTTTCCATGGATGTGATATTAATTTTATTCCAGAAAGTGTAAATCCCATAGAGGAATCTATTGCAACATGGGAATCAGGCTACAACAAGAAATGCCCAGCCACGTATAGCAACGAGCCTACTGACCATAATTCATATTATGTGAATAAAAATTACGGCACTAAAGAAAATCCAATCACAAAATATGAGTGCATTGGTTTCCAATCATATAGTAACATCCAATTTATTGATACTCCACCAGTTCTAATGTTTAATGTTTTGGCAGACCTTTCAAAAAGAATTAAAGACCTTTCAATAATACCGAAGATACTGTCAATTTACAACGAGACATATTTACTTGGTGGGTGTACCGCACATGTATCAAACAGAGACCATTATGTTGGTTATGTGTACCACTCTGAATATAACATGTTTTATTTCTTTGATGCATTAAGGAAAAAGTTTTCTGAGATAGAAGATTTGAGTCTAATGGAGGGAAAGTTGTCATTGATATTGTATTACCGAATACTCAAAACTCAAAACTCTAATGAAAGTGTTAAAAGCGATAACAACTTACAATTTACTACAAAATCAGTAGATAGACCGAAAAGAAATATTCCAAAAGCAACAAAAAATGGTGCGAAATTTAGTCCAAAAAATCTAAGGAGAAGAAGCAAAGTTAAAAAGAGGTTTTCCCAATATTTTCTTACAACGCCACCGTCATCTTACGATGAAGAAGCAGACCTAGAAAGTGCGATTGTAATATCACAATTTGAAAATGATAAATGTGAAAATAATTCAAATCAAGAAACGATGAATACACGTAATATCGAAATAAAAGCACAACAAACAAAATCATCACGGTTACACAATATAATTGATGAGATCCAGAAGCAAAATCATGAGAATTCGGGAAAAAACAACATTGATAAATTAGTATCTTCCTCTTCTCCAATAAATGGTCAAAAAGAAATCAAAATTGAAGTGTCACATATTTCACCTATCAAAAATATTGAAAATAAAGAACAAATAGATGGAAATAATACTTCAACTCCAAATAATGATCCAAAAGAAAGAGAATATGACAAATCAGTTAACATAGATCAAATTCCAGATAGAAGTATTAGCAAAAATCGAGTTTATGATGATAAATCTAATTCACAGAGAGAGAACAAGAAACCCATTCCAACTATCTTAATCGAAAGCGATGACTACAGTTCTGATGACGAGTATAGCAAAAGGCTAAAACATAAAACGAATTGCAAAATAAAGACAACTGAACTAGTAGAATATCGAACTCATGACAGGGAGAAAGTGCGAGTTAACAGCCAGGATTATTTGAACAAGTTAAAGAAATATATAAAGGATAATAACGCAATTCCAACAGCAGAGCCTATCATACTAGCAATCGATAAAGATCTTGGCACAGCTATTTTATGGGAAGGAAACCATCGCTTGACAAGCATAAGAAGTTTAAAAGAAGGTGACTATCCGGAATTTATAAAAGTTAAATTCAGCTATATGAATTTAGATAATGAAAAGAATTTTCAAGGAAAAGCTATTCCCCTTAAAAATATACCTGACATATGGCCTACATGGGTGTGTGGATGTGAACTGGGATTTACAACTAATTACAACGTTAACCCTTAAAAAATCATCAGCCTACTTTTTTCTCTTTGTTTTAAATTGAAGAAGGGAACCTTCAAAGAAGATTACTACAAGATAAACAAAACGAAATCAAACAAAGAAATTGGGATATAAGTAGATGACGGAAATATTGACCTTTTTCATCGAAGAAACTTTGAATCCTCTTAGAATACAACTAAATGGAGAAAAGTTGACAGTATCTCAAAACGATACTTTTGATAACTGTTAATAAAATTAGATGAACAAATACTTGAGAAAATCCAAAGAGAAAAAATTTTGAAACCTGTTAGAATAAAACTAAATGAAGAAAAATTTTACAAAATAAAAGAAAGAAAATTATTATTTTATTATTTTTTATAACTTATTAGAATAAAACTAGATCCAAGATGGAAAACTTTTAAGTCTGTCAGGATAATATTAGATTAAAAAATTCTTTCATAATTCAAAAAGTAAAACTATAAAACCTGATAACTATTCACGTAATTTTTAGTGCAATTTTAGCATTTTTTATACTATACATCGCGTAATTTACTGGAAATAATGTTAGCAAAGCTTTCAGAAGAAAAAATGTAATTCTCAAGATAATTTTGTGATCATATATGATGTACACTTTACGCAGTCAGTTGATACTACACATTAGCAAATGGGAATATTGCCATTAATTCATGATATTTCACCATCTTTATTTCGATATCTTAGTAGTAGTATATATGCAGAAAATTCCAGCATTGAGAAATTGTTCACCATAGAATATACAAAGTAAAATTCATATATGAGGTGAAAAATATTTATGACTACGACATCATTACAATATTAATAAATTGGGATTTAAACAAAAGAATTATTGAAATCGGAAGGAAAGAAAAATCCAAGAGTGAACAAGAAGGAAGACTGAGAAAACCACCAAGAATGCAAGCAAGTTTTCATATGACAAACCTTCAATGTAAGTTCAACGACAATAATGAACTCATATACTGGCTATGCAGTTAAAAGAAAACATCGAAGCATAACATTACTTTGTATGCAGTGGAATACTAATATAGAAGACCAAAGTGTAAATAAAGATGGCCTGCTAAAACAGGTAAAATCTTAAATGGATATATATCCATGAAGAACACAAACCCATTATATAAAGATCGAAATTACGCCATACACAAATAGACAAACATAGAAAGGATATTGGAAAACATCTTATAAAATAAATCACAAGAAAACATTGGAATAAGAGGAGGAAATTTCGCAATATCAACCTGAAGTAGGAAAACTTTAAATAAAACCTGACGTAAATTATCTATGAATAAAGAGAAGAAAAACTCGAATCATAAACCTGAAGAAGGGAAACTTTTAAAACCTGACACAAATTATCTATGAATAAAGAGAAAGAAAACTCGAATCATAAACCTGAAAAAGGAAAAATTTTAAAACCTGACACAAATTATCTATCAATAAAGAGAAGGAAAACTCGAATCATAAACCTGAAGAAGGAATACTTTAACAAACCTGACACAAATTATCTATGAATAAAGAGAAGGAAAACTCGAATCAAAAACCTGAAGAAGGACAAATTTTAAAACCTGACACAAATTATCTATGAATAAAGAGAAGGAAAACTCGAATCATAAACCTGAAGAAGGAAAACTTTAACAAACCTGACAC
>JAUOBW010280094.1:0-14517 GCA_032360285.1 Lepidozona retiporosa | reverse complement strand
AAGAAGGAAAACTTTAACAAACCTGACACAAATTATCTATGAATAAAGAGAAGGAAAACTCGAATCATAAACCTGAATACTCGGATTATAGACCTGGAGAAGGAAAACTTTTTAAAAAAAGCTGACATAAAAGATCAATAACGATATTGAATAAAGATAAGAAAACCTCAAAATATAAACCCGAGAAAGGAAAACTTTAAATAAAACCTGCCACAAAACAAAATAAATCAAAACGATTTATATAATGATATATCAAAGAACTCCAAATCGAAAAAGAACACTCAAGTGAATAAAGAGAAAGATAACTGAAACCTTATACCTGAAGAAGGGCAACATTAAGCAAAACTAGAAACGTATTGATCAACAAAATCAAGTGGGTAAACGACGGAAAACATCCAAAAACAAACCATCACACGAAATCATATGATAATGCGAACAATGAAAATTAGTAGGCTGCTTTTGTCACCGTGCATCATGCTATTATGAATACTATGTGAGTACTAATACTAATTCAAATAAAGATAAAAAATAAAAATTAATCTAACAAATTTTAAGAAGGAAAACTTTAAACCATGTTAAGGGGTAAAACTAGAGTAAGGAAAAATTGACAGAATCCATGATGGAAAACTTTAAAACCTGTTACGATAAAAGGAGATAACTGAACCCCTTTATTTAACAACAACAGGTAACAAAGACTACAAGTTATCGCATCAAAAGAAATATGATTTGTTTTTCACAAAACTATTTACGATGCGAAATAATGGTCACGCTATGGACTGCACTCATTTAATTTTAAATAATTAACAAAGACAACAGATCATTGCATCAAAACAAGTATGTTTTGTTCATCAAAGGAATATTAACGACGATATACGATGATTACTTTATGCATTACAATCCTCGCATGAAAGAGAACTAGCAAAGACTAATTAATATGATTTGGTCATTACAAGAATATTAAGGATTCGGGATATTGATCAGTTATGCATTGAACTACATTCATTGAACAAGAGTTAACAAATCATAACATCAAAGGAAATATGATTTTTTAATCCAACTATATTACCGATGCTAGATGATTATCATTGTATGATCATTGTAAGCAAACAAAATACTACAGATAAGCACATAAGAATAAATATGATTTTTTTATCAAAACAAATAAACGATGATATATTATGATCATTTCATGAAAATCTTCTCATTATTAAGAGTTAGCAGACACCACATATCATCACATCAAAATAAATATAAATTGATCACCGAAAGAAAATAAACTGCAAATCATCACATCAAAAAATATGATTTGTTCACCACAATTATATCAACGATGCTAAATGATGGTAACGGTATGGATTGCATTTCTCTCATGAAAGTTAATTGATAAAGACTGTAAATCATCACATCAAATGAAAGGTGATTTGTTCATCACAAGAAATATTGCCAATTCGAGATAATTTTCACGTTATGCATTGAATTTTTTTTATTTCCAAGAGTTAAAAAAGACACTAAATCAACAGAAATATGATTTATTCATCACAAATTTATTAACGGTGAAAATGATGGTAACGTTATGCAACGGGAGTCAAAAAATACTGGAAATCATCACATCAAATGAAAAAGTATTTTGTAATCAAAAAAGTATTAACGATGCAATTTAATAATGAGAATTTGCATTGAACTCATTTCATTAAAAACAATTGACAGAGACTACAAATGATCCCATCAAAATACAAATGATTTGTTCATCACCTGTATATTAAAGATACTAGATGATCGTCACGTTATGCCGCAAGAGTTAACAAAGACTACAAATCATCACATTAAGAAATATGTTTTGTTCATCACAAGTATACCAACGATGTTATTTATATGGTAAAGTTATGGAGTGCGTTCCTATCATGAAAGATAATTAATAAATACTACAAATAATCACATCAAATGAAAGGTGATTTGTTCATCACAAGAATTATTAACAATTCGAGGTTGTTGTTAGGATGTTCACGTTATCAAATGAGGAGTGAGCAAAGACTACAAATCATTACACCAAAAGAAAAAAGTATTGTGCGTCACAAGAAGATTAAAAATGCGAAATAATGTTCACGTAAAGCATTGCGCTCTTTTAATACCAAGAGTTAACAAAGACATTAAATCATCACATCAAATCAAATATGATTTATTCATCACTAGGTTATGAACGGTGAAAATGATGATAACGTTATGCAACATGAGTTAAAAAATACTAGAAATCATCACATCAAACGAAAAACGATTGTTTTGCATTAAACTCATTACATTAACAAGAGTTAACAAAGACTACAGATGATCGTATCAAAATAAAAATGGTTTGTTCATCACAGGTATATTACGAATTTTTAGCCAAAAATAGTATTAACGATGCGATATAATGGTGATGTCTTGGATTGAACCCATTTAATTAACAAGAGTTAACAAAGACTACAAATGATCACATCAAAATGAAAATGATTTGTCCATCACAGGAATATTAAAGATGCTAGATGATCGTCACGTTATTCCGCAAGAGTAAACAGAGACTACAAATCACCACATCAAGAAATATGATTTGTTTACTACAAGTATATCAACGATGCTATATGACGGTAACGTTATGGATTGCATTCCTCTCATGAAAGATATTTAATAAAGACTACATATCATTACATCAAATGAAAGGTGTTTTGTTCATCACAAGAAATATTAACAATTCGAGATAATGTTCACGTAATGCATTGTGTTCCTTTTATTACCAAGAGTTAACAAAGACATTAAATCATCACATCAAATCAAATATGATTTATTCATCACAAGTTTATAAACGGTGGAAATGATGGTAACGTTATGCAGCAAGAGTCAAAAAATACTATAAATCATCACATCAAACGAAAAAAGATTTTTGCCCAAAAATAATATTAAAGATGCGATATAATGGTGATGTTTTGCATTGAACTCATTTCATTAACATGATCGTCACGTTATGAAGCAAGAGTTAACAGAGACTACAAATCATCACATCAAGAAATATGATTTGTTTACTACAAGTATATCAACGAATCTATATGATCGTAACGTTATGGATTGCATTCCTTTCTTGAAAGATAATAACTAAATACTACAAATAATCACATCAATTGAAAGGTGATTTGTTCATCACAAGGAATATCAACAATTCGAGGTGATGTTCACATTATTGCATTGAGCTCCTTTCTTTAAACGTAGTGTAGAAGATTACAAATCATCTCATCAAATTAAAAAGAATTGTTCGTAGCAAGAAGATTAAGGATGGGAGATAATGTTCACCTAATGCATTGTGCTCCTTTTATTGCCAAGAGTTAACTAAGACATTAAATCATCGCATAAAAGCAAATATGATTTATTCATCACAAGTTTAAGAACGGTGAAAATGATTGTAGCGTTATGCAGCAAAAGTCAAAAAATATTAGAAATGATCAAATCAAACGAAAACCGATTTTCCCCAAAAATAGTATTAACGATGCGATATATTGGTGATGTTTTGCATTGAACTTTTTTCATTAACAAGATTTAACAAAGACTACAAATGATCAAATCAAAATAAAAATTATTTGTTCATCATAGGTATATCAAAGATGCTAGATGAACGTCACGTTCTGCAGCAAGAGTTAACAGAGACTACAAATCATCTCATCAAGAAATATGATTTGTTCACCACAAGAATATCACTGATGCTATATTTTGGTAACGTTATGGATTGCATTCCTTTCTTGAAAGATAATTATTAAATACTACAAATAATCACATCGAATGAAAAGTGATTTGTTCATCACAAGAAATATTAACATGTCGAGATAATGTTCAAGTTATGCTTCGAACTCCTTTTATTACAAACAGTTAACAAAGATATTAAATCATCACATCAAATGAAATATGATTTATTCATCACAAGTTTATAAACGGTGAAAATGATGGTAACGTTATGCAGCAAGATTAAAAAAAATACTAGAAGTCATCAGATCAAACGAAAAACGATTTTTGCCTAAAAATAATATTAAAGATGCGATATAATGGTGATGTTTTGCATTGAACTCTTTTCATTAACAAGATTTAACAACGACCTATAAATGATCACATTAAAATAAAAATGATTTGTTCATCACAGGTATATAAAAGATGCTAGATGTTCGCCACGTTATGCAGCTAGAGTTAACAGAGACTAAAAATTATCACATCAAGAAATATAATTTGTTCACCACAAGTATATCACCGATACTATATTCTGGTAACGTTATGGATTGCATTCCTTTCATGAAAGATAATTAATAAATACTACAAATAATCACATCAAATGAAAGGTGATTTGTTCATCACAAGGAATATTAACAATTCGAGATAATGTTCACGTAACGCCTCGCGCTCCTCTTATTTTTAAGACTTAACAAAGACATTAAATCATCACATCAAATGAAATATAATTTATTCATCACAAGTTTATAAACGGTGAAAATGATGGTAAGGTTATGCAGCAAAAGTAAAACATACTAGAAATCATCACATCAAACATCACAAGAAGATTAAGGATGCGAGATAATGTTCACGTAATGCATTGTTCTCCAATTATTGCTAAGAGTTAACAAAGACATTAAATCATCAAATCAAATATGATTTATTCATCACAAGTTTCAGAACGGTGACAATGATAGTAACTTTATGCAACAAGAGTAAAAAAATACTAGAAATCATCACATCAAACGAAAAACGATTTTTTCCAGAAAATAGTATTAACGATGTGATATAATGGCGATGTTTTGTACTGAACTCATTTCATTAACAAGAGTTAACAAAGACTGCACATGATCACATCAAAAGAAAAAAGAATTGTTCGTCACAAGAATATTAAAGATGCGAGATAATGTTCACGTCTTGCATTGTGCTGCTTTTACAGCCAAGAGTTAACAAAGACAATAAATCATCAAATCAAATATGATTTATTCATCACAAGTTTCAGAACGGTGAAAATGACGGTAACTTTATGCAACAAGAGTAAAAAAATACTATAAATCATCACACCAAACTAAACACGATTTTTTGCAGAAAATAGTATTAACGATGCGATATAATGGCGATGTTTTGTATTGAACTCATTTCATTAACAAGAGTTAACAAAGACTACAAATGATCACATAAAAAGAAAAAAGAGTTGTTCGTCACAAGAAGATTAAAGATGCGAGATAATGTTCACGTTATGCAGCAAGATTCAACAGAGACTACAAATCATCACATCAAGAAATATGATTTGTTCACTACAAGTATATCAACAAACATATATTATCGTAACATTATGGATTGCATTCCTTTCTTGAAAGATAAGAATTAAATACTACAAATAATCACATCAATTGAAAGGTGATTTGTTCATCACAAGGAATATTAACAATTCGAATGTTAGTCGCAAGAAGATTAAGGATGGGAGATAATGTTCACCTAATGCATTGTGCTCCTTTTATTGCCAAGAGTTAACAAAGACATTAAATCATCACATAAAAGCAAACATGATTTATTCATCACAAGTTTAAGAACGGTGAAAATGATGGTAACGTTATGCAACAAGAGTAAAAAATACTAGAAATCATCACATCAAACGAAAAAGATTTTTCCATAAAATAGTATTATAGATGCAATATCATGGTGATGTTTTGCACTGAACTCATACTAGAATTCATCACATCAAACGAAAAACGATTTTTCTCCAAAAATAGTAGTAAAGATGCAATACAATGGCGATATTTTACATTGAATTCTTTTCATTAACAAGATTTAACAAAGACTACAAATGATCACATCAAAATAAAAATAATTTGTTCATCACAGGTATATAAAGATGCTAGATGGCCGTCACGTTATACAACAAGAGTTAAGAGAGACTACAAATCATTACATCAAGAAATATGATTTGTTTACCACAAGTATATCAACGATGCTATATTATGGTAACGATATGGATTGCATTCACCCATGAAAATAATTAATAAAGACTGTAAATAATTACATCAAATGAAACGCGATTTACATCACAAGAAATATTAATAATTCGAGATAATGCTCACATTATGTATTGAACTCCTTTTATTGCCAACAGTTAACAACGACATTAAATCATCACATCAAATCAAATATGATTTACTTATCAAAAATTTATGAACGGTGAAAATGATGGTAACGTTATGCAACATGAGTCAAAAAATACTAGAAATCATCACACCAAACGAAAAACGATTTTTCCCAGAAAATAGTATTAGCGATGCGATATAATGGCGATGTTTTGCATTGAACTTATTTCATTGACAAGAGTTAACAAAAAGACTACAAATTATCACACCAAAATAAAAATGATTTGTTTATCACAGGTATATTAAAGATGCTAGACGAACGTCACGTTATGCAGCAAGAGTTAACAGAAACTACAAATCATCACATCAAGAATTATGATTTGTTCACTACAAGTATATCAACAAACATATATTATCGTAACATTATGGATTGCATTCCTTTCTTGAAATATAAGAATTAAATACTACAAATAATCACATCAATTGAAAGGTGATTTGTTCATCACAAGGAATATCAACAATTCGAAGTGATGTTCACATTATGCATTGAGCTCCTTTCTTTAAAAGTAGTGAAGAAGATTACAAATCATCTCTTCAAATTAAAAAGAATTGTTCGTGGCAAGAAGATTAAGTATGCGAGATAATGTTCACGTAATGCATTGTGTTCCTTTTATTGCCAAGAGTTAACAAAGACATTAATTATCACATCAGATCAAATATGATTTATTCATCACAAGTTTAAGAACGGTGAAAATGATAGTAACGTTATGCAACAAGAGTAAAAAAATACTAGAAATCACCACATCAAACGAAAAGCGATGTTTTCCAGAAAATAGTATTAACGATGCGATATAATGGCGATGTTTTGCATTGAACTCATTTCATTAACAAGAGTTAACAAAGACTACAAATGATCACATAAAAAGAAAAAAGAGTTGTTCGTCACAAGAAGATTAAAGATGCGAGATAATGTTCACGTCATGCATTGTGCTGCTTTTATTGCCAAGAGTTAACAAAAACATTAAATCATCACATCAAATCAAATGTGATTCATTTATCACAAGTTTACGAACGGTGAAAATGATGGTAGCGTAATGCAACATGAGTCAAAAAATACTAGAAATCATCACACCAAACGAAAAACGATTTTTTCCAGAAATAGTATTAACGATGCGATATAATGGCGATGTTTTGCATTGAACTCATTTCATTAACAAGAGTTAACAAAGAGTACAAATGATCACATCAAAAGATAAATGAATTCTTCGTCTCAAGAAGATTAAAGATGCGAGATAATGTTGAAATTAAGGAAGGGGAATGTCAATGGAGCTGGTAAGCCTTGAACTTTTTATGTCAAATTTTAATTTCGCATTCATTTTGTTAATCTTAATAATACAATAACTGAGGGCTAGAATAATTATTATACCTCTCAATTAACTTATATTTTGCAGAAATTTTCTTATTACAAAGATAATCCTTGATAAAAAGTCAGTTTTTGTTTGTTTTTGTTTTCAAAAGTTGACCTCATAACTTCGTTACCAAGAAGAAGTGGAATAGTCAACATCAATAAAATTTGGCTCAATACTGCAATACATGGGGTAGGGTCATAAATTTTGCCATACAATTCAAAAGGGCTGGGTTAAAATATGTCATTTTATTAAATGTTGGTCATATATATAATAAGAAACCATGTAATGTATGTTTATTTTCATCACGGCATGTTGTAAAGCTTGCTAAATAGCTGCCTGATTGGGCTCTTCCATATTAACTCTGTACTGGGGTATAATATAGTAAACTACCAGTGGTTTTCTCGAGGAATTAGTATTGGACCAAACCAACTTGTCCGTCTGTTCGCTCACCATTCGTTTGACCCATATGGTCACCTGTTGAAAAGTCTTGTTTTTGAGTAGTGGGCCTTAAATATCGAAAAATACAACAACAATTATATATTTTTTAAATTTTCTCGAAAACATTGCTATAATAATTTTTTTAATTTTGCATGTCCTGATGTCAGAGACTAATAGGGGGTTTCTTTTGACCCATATGGGCACCTGTCAGAAGCTTTCCTTTTTAAGTACTGGGCCCCCAAAAATCGAAAAAAGATACCAAAAATTAAATTTTTCAATTTTCTCGAAAACAGTGCTATAGATGAATTCCCGTGTGACATCATTTGTTTACATTTATCAGAAATTCAACTTCCGGGTTTGCAAGTTAACATATAAGAAAGGAAATATTGGCCTCACTCTCAGTGATTTATTTTAAAGATGCCAGTTATTTTTATCTTTAGTTGGAGTGGCCATGATGTATCAAGATGATTAAAAATGTTTATAACTTCAAAATTAAAAAAGATATACAGTATTCTTTGGTATATTTTACTAACATGGAAAATAAAAATAATATATTAAAATTCCAAAAAATATAAATAAAAGAAAGTTTTAATGATATTATAACCCCCTGCATCATGTGCATTTTACCCTACAGGGGGGTTGTTAATTTATTTCTACTCTGTCAAATATGACCACGATTTTTCCTATTTCAATTGTTTTAATTTCTTTTTCACTTTTTTTTCTAGCCTGATACAGGGGACATTTTGGAAATAAGGACCTAGTCCCTACATTTGTCCCTGCCACTTCAGTATTTAGGTGTTTTTAATAGTTTGGTTTTTTATATGATTTCATTTTTTATTGTATTGTTAACTGTAATTTTAACTTTTTGTTTTGTGGCAATAAAACCTACCTACCTATAGGGCCGTTGTTTCAAGCAAAAACATAAACAAGGAATTCACCTACAAATTTTTATTTTTTTTTTAAATTTTGCATGTTAGGTTTATATTTATTTTTATCCAGGGTAAATTTATCACCTGAATTAATTTCTTATTGTTTTGGTAAGTCTATCAAAAATATCTCAAGACATATCAGTCCTGTATCTTCCTGTTTTGTTTGAGCTGGTCGTCCGGAGAGGCGACTCAAATTTTATTATTTGATGTCGTCCTGGGAGAAAAAAAGGGTTGCCCGACAAAGACAACCTGTCACGTGGTTTACCACATTTAGTAAAAAAAAAACACAAATATTATTAGTGTAAAATAAAATAAGTTGATATTTCTGCTATTACGCACAGCAAAAAATTGGTCTTTCCGTATAATTGGGCAACCAGAGGAAGATACAGATAATTTAATATTTGGAACCATAAAAAATTTGTACAGGTCTGGTGCTTGTTTCTAGAGATATTAAACTGAATAGGCTTTTTCAAGGGGTCTATCCATGTTTCTAAATTTATAATTTTATCACCTTTTCCAGGAGAAGTTATCATTAATAATAATGGGTTTTCCGGGGGTTGTGTGGTTATATTGAATTTAATCCAAGGGTAAAGATACATCAAGAGTATTTCAGATATCAAATGTAATTGCCTAATTATAGCTCCCTGAGTCAGTTTGTCGATCCACAGACCCGAGCGACCATAATTTAAGCACATTCTTATAGCTCTGTGATCTCATAGATCTATACTATGTGATGCTATAAGTTTCAGTTTCACAAAAGTTGACATATCTAGAGAACAAAATGAGATTTTTTTAACGAGATAAAAAACATAGTACACTCTATATCGGAGGCCTTTAGCCAAAGCCTACCATGCAAAAACGGTTGGGGATCCGTTTAACTGCCGTTTTTCGTCCCTGTTCTAAAATCAACTTTATTTTTAGGTCTACATACTAGCGTATTGAAGCACATTCGCACTGAAAAGATGTCGTATTGAAGCACATTCGCGCTGAACAGATGTCGTATTGAAGTACAGTCGCGCTGAAAAGATGTCGTATTGAAGCACATTCGCACTGAAAAGATGTCGTATTGAAGCACATTCGCACTGAAAAGATGTCGTATTGAAGCACAGTCGTGCTGAAAAGATGTCGTATTGAAGCACATTCGCGCTGAAAAGATGTCGTATTGAAGCACATTCGCGCTGAACAGATGTCATATTGAAGCACAGTCGCGCTGAACAGATGTCATATTGAAGCACAGTCGCGCTGAAAAGATGTCGTATTGAAGCACAGTCGCGCTGAAAAGATGTCGTATTGAAGCACAGTCGCACTGAAAAGATGTTGTATTGAAGCACAGTCGCGCTGAAAGGATGTGACATAAATTGGATAGGTGGGTTTAATTTACAAATTAGCGTGAATTTATTGGCAGATCTTGTCTGGAGTAACCGCACAAAAAATATTTTTGTAGGTGTAATGCGCGGTTTTTTACTTCTTTTCTTTACCCGGAACGGGTGGTGATTCTACCCAGGGATTTAGCCCCGGTGTAGCGGTGGGAAAAATTGTCTATTCTACCAAAACCTGCACTTTTATTCATATAAAACATTATTTTTGTAATTTAAATGCTCTTATTACACAAATGCACTCAATTTAATGGATATGGGGGTATTTTTTTGCATAAGTAAACATTTAAGTAATAAAACTTTGAAAATATTGTCCCGGGGTGGGTTGGGCATTCTACTCCGAGTTGCCGCATTGAAAATACCCTTTTGTCCGGGGGTAAGCACGTTTCGTTGTTGGGTTTTTAGAATAAATATTTCAAACACTTACTCGATTCGGAAAATGAATTTACTTTCTCAGGTTGACATTTTCACATGTAAAAGTGTATATGATAATAATATGTTTATCAAACTAATTTTTGTACACGTTTTTCTTTTTATAAGCAACTCACTTTTTGACTTGAGCCTGGAGTTGCTAGAACCTTAAGTGGATTTCAGCCTCAAAGTTGCTAAGTTTATACTAGTTAAAATAAACTTTAAAACCCTAACATTTGTGTATTCTAAATTTATACTGACAGGCATTCATTGTTAGCCTGTATTGATTAACTTTGGCAACCAAAGTCAGCCTGGGGGGTTGCTTAGGAGTTGCTTACTTTTATGGCCATTTCTCAGCCTGGGATCTAAGCAACTCAGTTGCTTATAAAAACAAAAACGTGTAACCTACCTACCTATGTTTTCTGTGGTTATTGACTCTCGCGAAAGAGCATGTTTAATCTGCATACTTTTAGTAGCACTTGTAAATTCCAAAAACTGCTGATTCATCAACAAACATAAATGGTGCTATTATTAAATGTCTGGACCTTTAAATGGAAAATGAGATACATAAATTCTGTTTTTCGCAACATTATTTTGAGCTTTTTTCTGTTGACGTTAGCTTTCAAAATGTTACGATACTTAATTCTGTGTTTCTAAAGTCCCTTCCATTACTCCCTTTGGAGGAGTCATAAACCATGTATATGTTAATAATACGCATCTACAAAAAATTGCATAACGGTCAATATATTTTTTCGAAATTATTTAACATGTTTATACCCAAATGGTAATGTGTACTATTTTTCTGTTCGATACTCAACCAGACCAATCATCCCCCTCCCCATAGCTCCTGGACTATTAGGCATCAACAAATACTCTGAGAACCATATAGTTTTCAAGTTACCCTAACCAAACCTTGTTAAATGTAAAATATATACATAGTAACCACATAGTTTGCAGATGGATATGAACACCCCTCCCCGATTAAAAATCACACCCCTTCCTTCCTTCCTACCACTCCCTCCCCCTTAGCCATTTTTCAGAATCTTTATCAAGGGAGTTTTAAACTATGTACCCAATCACACATTTGCTTTGAATATTATTGGTTCCCCAAACGATAGTTCCAACTTCCGTGTGTCCGTCCGTCACACTTTTCTCTAAAGCCGTTACATAAAATATTCTGAAATTTTGCATGATGCTTCTAACTGATAATATGTCCAGACATTTTTTTTAAAAATATTCTCGTTGCCCGGTTACGGACCTGAATATTCCCAAAAATGAGCATTTTGGCACCGAAAACAACATTATTTCAAATTTCTCGAGTACGGTGCTATAATTTTTTTTTAAATTTTGCATGTTATGTTATGTTGTTAGAGGCTCATAGAGAGCTCCTTTTGGACCATATGGGCACCTGTCGAAAATTCTCGTTTTTAGTACCAGGCCCTTAAAAATCGAAAAAATACACAAAAAGTACCTTTTTCAATTTTCTCAAAAACGGTGCTATATTTTTTTTTTAATTTTGCATGTTGTTAGAGGCTCATAGAGTGCTTCTTTTGACCCATATGGGCACCTGTCGAAAATTCTTGTTTTTGAGTAACAAGCCCCCAAAAATCGAAAGAGTACATTTTTTCAATTTTCTGAAAAACTATGCTATTAATTTTTTATAAATTTTGCATTATGTTAGAGGCTCATAGAGGGCTTCTTTTGACCAGCATGGGTACCTGTTGAAAATCCTTCTTTTTGAGTAACGTGACCCAAAGAAATCTAAAGATTACGTCAATTTTCCAAATTCGGTTTGATGTCATTAAGTATCATTATCTCGGGGAACCAGTGAAGCTTCGGCTTGTTTTTATTATTTTCTTTTCAACATTTTAGACGTAATTACTGCTAAGTTCTGGGATGCTACGGTGAAGAACCTGCTGCCTGTTGTGGCTAAAAAGTAGAAGGGAAAGACATGAGAAGATTTATACATATAGCATTTTAAAAAATTACATGTAAATAAAATAGTACTTTATAAATGAGTATTTATTTGTATATTTTCTGAAATTCCGTACGGCGTGATTAAACAAAATTTGAAATAAAAAGAAGGCTTATTCAAACGCAATACATTGAAAATTTTCATAAAATATATGAGGTGGGTTTGGAAAATCCCTCAAACTGTTAGCTAGGTTGTAATAAAAAGAGGGGTGATTAGAAAAAATCCTTAAATTTAATCCGTGGTGGTTAAAAAGTTTGGTATACGGTAAAAGTGCCTCCTCTCTTTTAAGACCACCTCCGTGGAAAACAACTCAAAATATATAATTTACAACTATAAAGCAAATAATTTCAGTTTATACTTTTTGACTAAAAATATTACCCGTTTACGTAGCAGAAAGGCCCAGTTTATTTAGTCAAATTTTTACCCTGGTGCTTATTAGGGCTTTTACTATATCGACTTATCGTTTTGGATTACCTCTTGGTAATATGTATTGAATACGTATTCATAATACGCATATTAGATTTGCACTGAAGACTACCTTAAGGGAAGAAATTTTGACGAGAAGAAAATTTTGCGAATTTGGTAAAAATTTGCCAAATTAAATTCCGCCAAAATTTATACAAGTCAATCATTTGCCAAATTAAATTCCGCCAAATTTAGGGTTTTTTTCAATTCGCCAAATTAAATTCCTCCAAATTTATTATTTTTAACCGCTCTTTTTTATTTTCTCCAATTATCCCTTAATGTGATAAAAACACGTTTTCGTTATTATTCCTTGCAAAACATACCTTTTGTGGATTTAAATTTCGTGTTTAATATATTTTTCTAACGAAACAAAGATCTTCAGTTTAAAAATTCTCAATTTTTTTTCCATTCGCTAAATTAAATTCTGCTAAATTTGAATATTTTGATCATTCGCCAAATTAAATTCGGCCAATTTTAATTATTTTGATAATTCGCCAAATTAAATTCGCCAAATTTTCTTCTCGTCAAATTTTCTTCTCGTCAAATTTTCTTCTCGCCAAAATTTCTTCCCTTAAGGTAATACAATACGTGTATTAAGATATCTTCAGAATACGTATTATTTACGTTTTCTTATCTACGACTTTAATACCTCTTGTCGATACTATTGAATACGTGTTCAAAATACGTATATTATGTTTGCACTGAAGACTAATATGATACGTGCATAAGATATCTTCAGTATACGTATTAAATACGAATCAAATACGTCTTTTTGCCCACTGGAAATGGTGACGTTTTGAATTGAACTCATTTCATAAACAAGAGTTCAACTGGAGATGACCTCAAATATTATTATATTAGTGATGCTAAATGATAGTCACGTTATGGAGAGTTATCAAAGAAACCATCACTTCAAAAGGAAAACGATACAATATAATGGTCAGGATATGCATTAAACACCTCGCATACACAAGAGTTAACAAAGGCTACAAATCATATAGAATATTAACGTTTCTAAACGATGGCGACGTTATGAATTTTTCATTAGCAAGAGGTAACAAAGACTACAAATCATCACATCAAAAGTAAAACGATTAGTTCATCACAAGAATATTATAGATTCGATATAATGATATATTGACCTTTCCATTTAATTCTACAAGAGAGCACAGGTGAATTACGAATGCAGGGAAATAAGACCCCTGTACAACTGTTATAATATTTACTTATCTAGAATTTGACGTATATTAGGGGTACTAATTTTCGCGGGTATTTAATTTCGCGAGTAAAAAAAAATCGTATTTCGCGGGTATTTAATTTCGCGAATGAGCAGTTTTGAATTTTTTCGCGGGTATTTAATTTCGCGAATGGCTATTATTAGGAACTTTTGCAGGTTTTTATTTTCGCATT
>JAUOBW010279983.1:0-10673 GCA_032360285.1 Lepidozona retiporosa | reverse complement strand
CGCTGGCGTTCCACAAGGTTCTGTACTTGGTTCAACTTTAATAAGTCCAAAACCAAACTCATAACCTTTCATCACCATCGTGCTGAAGAGTTTAATCCTCCTCTTCATTTTATATGGATAGAGTAGCACTGGAAGAACAGATGAGTCTGGATAGACTACTACGACTCAAGTTCACTCCCGACCTCAAGTGGAACTTATACTTGTAGGAGGTGGGTAAAGATTTTTCTAAAATAATCGGTTCTTTTTACCGAAGTATCGGTCCCCTGAATCCTTGTTGTATTTTTACAAAAGTCCGGTTCGGCCATAGATGGAATACTGTTGCCATATTTGGTCTGGGGCTCCGCATAGATCATTTTCAATACTAGATCGACTTCAACGTCGCATGAAGGTTCTAGTTGGTGATGCATCTCTTTTCCACAGTTCAGCCACTTTCCCTTTGCCCTGTTGTGGCTAACCTTTCCCTATTCTTTCGTTATTTCAATGGGAAATGCTCCACAGAACTGCATGACTTGGCACCTCCTCGTAGGTTTTTTTATCGCAGTACTAGGTTTGCTTGCATCAAAGGCTTGCATCTCTATCTTTATTTTTTTATAATTCATATATTTTTTAAACACTATTGTTTTACCCCCTATATTTAACCCCTTCATATTAGTAGCCATTGGATTTGTTTGGGTGATTTCTAGTAAACAAAAAACAAATCTAATTTGTTCATATATTTATAAGAAAGATACAAATAAGAAATATTATGTATTTTGTATATGTGTTCTATAATTAATATATGGATAGTTTTATTCTCGTGCCATTTCCAAAACACCTGGTCCACCTTGAGACTTTATCTCCTAAAAATAATTTAACACAATATAAAAATTAAAAATAAATTAATGGAAATTGAAATCCGCAGTTATTTTTTTTGAAACCTTTTATCTTCAGATGGAACCAGGTTACTATAGGGCGTTTCAAGGGTTTTATGTCAACACAAGTGATTTATTTTAGAAATTAATATTTTAAAGAAAATGTCTTAAACATATCTTAACCCTATTAAAACTAGGGGGCGGCGGTGTTTTTAAAATATAGTAAATATTTTACCTCAAAACCGATATTAATGAAAATTTATTTGTCGTTTTTGGGTAAATTGTTTTTTTAAATTTGCCCAAATTTTTGCGGATGGGGGGATTTTGACAGGTGGGTCGGAAATAATAAAATACTTTAAATGACCCACTTCGCGAAAAAGAAAATTTTTAGTCGAAACATTTTTAAGGGTATGACGTCACACTATATGACCCCAAAATTAAAAAAAGAAATCCTAAACATTTAACCTTTAATTTAATTACTATAGCAAAAAACATACATATTCATTCAATAACATCTTTTTTAAGGGATTTGCCAGGAATCAAAAATTGTCTTTTTGACGATAGTTGGGTATATACATATTGCTTTACGTCGTCAAAAATGATGTCATATTTCAAAAGATTTTCTTACTAAAATGTACCTTCGATGTTAGTGTTCAATTGTGTAAAGTAGATTGCTATTTTCAAACAAGAATTATTAGGGGGCGCAATTCGCAATTATTACACCAGCAAAAAAGCCCATTATTGAAAGGGAAAACGTTCTATATCCTATACTTTTTCTCGCACTAGATAATAAAGCTACTTTGATATCTATTTAGATTATAGTGAGATTTTTTTATATAAAATATTGATATGATCAAAATATATTTACCTGTAATGATGACGTAAACAAAATTGTTTGTCCATTTAATTAATAATACTCAATGGAACAATTAAGACCAAATGATAAATACGGTTAAGTGACCTGCATGAAAACACACTATATTAAAATAGACATTGTATACTGCCAATAACTTGAACCTCGAACTCCCGTTTGAGTAGGAGTACTCGAACTTCCGTTAAGGTAGAATTTACTCTAAAATATATCATATAACTTGAAAATTCTTTATCTCGAAACATTTTCCCTTGCCACTTGGAAGTTGGAGTTTTCAGGAGTATAGTGTACTTTTCATTCATAAAAAATATTGCAGCACATATTTTGAAGGCTGAGTAGCGCCCAACATTTGAAAGAATGACATAATATTTAAATTACCTGCGCTTCCTGCACTAAAGCACAGAATGGACAAAAGCAATGACACAGTACGTCGTTTACCAATGTTCCCTAAATATAAAATATGTAGATAGAATTTTATTGGTAGTAGGTGAATTAATTTTAGTAAACTTTTATTTTAATATTATTTTATTCATATTTTTATTTTTGTTCATATTCTTAGAATGACCATTTGACCATTTACATCTTTTTGCATTTATCTAGGACACGCATAGGCTGGATTACATCAAATGCAATAAATTAATAAATTCCGAATGTATGGGGTTGCCGGCATATACCGAATAAGCTACTTTCTGAGAAATAATTAAGTAAGTTTATATGCTCCCTATATTCGATTGTCCCTGACGACATCAAAGCAATGACGGCAACTAAGCAATTTAAAAAATGATGAATTACGTTCGTTCGTCAAAAAAAATTGTGACTGTAAAACGATAAACAACTCATCACCTACGAAACAAGCGATTAAAATTAAAGTCGCTCTACCATGACAACACTATAATTGAGTCACGTCTAAAGGCTTAAAGAAGAGTGATACTAACTGGGAGAGAAAGTAACAAATTGTTAGATATTTATTAGATCGACGACTTATACCAAGAGTTTCCAGACACAAGTAGAAAATGTATCAAACTCCGAAAGTCAAGATGAAATAGTTTAGCAAAAATAAAATAGGAGAATAATCTTATGGGAAAATTTGTGTGAGTAACCTAGAAGATAACGTTGAAATGATCATTGAAAATAAACTCAAGAAGCAATTAGATCAAGTGAATGAGATGTTTGAGCAGATTACGCCTGATATATCAATAACCTTTGCAAGTGCAAAATGGAACAAACGGTTTTCGAAAATTAATGATCGATGTATACAGCGAGGGAAAAACAAAACAAAAGAGAACGTCAATCCCACAACTTCATAATACATGGAGCAGAGTAAATCGGCAATAATAATATCTAACAATGAATGGTTCATTCTTGATATTTTAAAACAAATAAAAATGGCTATAAGGAAACCGAAAAGTTTAATTCTTCTCGGGATATCAGATAATAAAGTCCGAAAAATAAATTTTAAATGCTTACTAAGCAAAAGAAAAAGATAACCATAAGTTGTGCGTAATTTAGTCTGTGATTCTGATGGTAATCAAATACATGTTTACTAACTGAATATTTGAATGTGATCAACAAACGAAACTTTTTAAGAATCTACAAACAGTCAGATTATCGTAACATGAGAACCGTTTGAGATTTTTCAAAGAAATAAAAAAAAACACTTTTAATTTTTCAACCTCTTTGATAGGATACCAACTAATTCCATTCGTTCTCTTTAACCCTATTCGTGTAGGGGGGATAGTGGGATATATTATCACCTTAAAAATGTCTTTGTATTCCATATACACAATGTTTTCCGTTAATAAAATGCTTTTTGATATGTGACTAAAATTTATCGACAGAGATTTTGGCAAAAAAAAATCTCTATTTCTGGTCAGATAACCCCAAGATGACGTCATCCATGACGTAACCTATGATATCAAAAATTGTAATTTAGAAATAATGACCACTATATAATGTGAATTTGTAAAGTATAATTATTAATAAGTTTAATTGGCATTAATACACATAATATCAATTCATCATGATTTTGTTTTTAGTTTAGTGATTTATTAGTAATTTTAGACAATAATTACTTACGGGTGATTTTCAAGTTAATTTTTATAACTTTTGAACAAAAAGAGCTACGGAGCTGAAATTTCACCAGAGTTTGATTATCATAAGATAGAAATATGGTGGAAACACGGATATGGGGATAGAGTTCACACTAATATAATAGGGTTGAAGAATCGTATATGAATTAAAAAAAAACATTAAACATAAAATCTATTTGGGCTCATATTGAAAAAGCTTTAAAATTATTAAATTTTGTTTTAACTTTTTTAAATGTTCACCGGTTCAAAAGATAAGTTCCTAAAAAAAAAATTATTATGAAGATTTAAAAAAGTAAGTTTTGATTTCACAATCTGATTTTGCATCATCTACTAACTTGTGTAACTCTCAAGAATGTAAATATAATTTATAGTGTTTCCATTACCGTGTCCTCCTCTAAATTAGAAAAATTATCATAAATATGAAAATAATTATTCATGTGTCATTTTATAGACTAGAAATTGAAAAAATATATATATATTTGGTTGTTATAAAAACCCTGTAACCGGCGCATTTGATATGCAACCAGAATTTTCTACAGGTGGAAATATAGACTAGAAATTGAAAAAATATATATATTTGGTTGTTATAAAAACCCTGTAACCGGGGCCTTTGATATGCAACTAGAATTTTCTACAGGTGGAAATATAGACTAGAATATTCAGCTTGTCATTGTTCAAACTCAATTTGTAAAAAAATTATCGACTCAATCCAGAGAATTTTTTTAACCCCCACCCCCTTTCAGGTAAGTTTTAAAATGGCCATCGCTCCTTTAATAAGAGAACGCGTCCAACAATGATTTAACAGGGTCACTCTTTAATTTACAAACTTCCTACAATGTCGTTATAGATTTCTATACAATCGTAAATATCCCATATTCATTTTTCATAAATTATGCATTAATTTACAAATATATTGAGTCTATCTAAACACTGACAAACACATGGCGCGCCTTAAAATATTTACAATGATACACCTTAAAAACAGAATGTTACATCTTTAAATTTAACGAACCAGTGCTGGTTTTCATATTTATGATAATTTTTCTAATTTAAAGGAGGAAACCCCAATGGAAACGTTATACATTATATTTACATTCTTCGAGAGTTTCGCAAACCATAATTATATATATTAGTAATTATCTGGGCGTTTTTGCAACATGAGAAAATGTGATTTTTTTCATTCCTCAAAAAATATCAAATGGAGTGAGCGTGAAAAAAGAGGATTTCTTACTTGGGATTAAGTGAACCAAGCAACATAATATTAAAAAGACGCGTTTCGTAAGTTTGCTATAACGTTGGAGGGAAATAATCGAAAATTAACAATGTAAGAGTAGCAGCAAATTAAGTAAATAAAAACATACGTCAATTGAATATTTTTGTCTGATTTCCTCTCTAATCAACCCTCGTGTATATGGGCCGACGCAGGTCAACGAATAAATTCCGTACATAAGACAATTCTCTCCAACAAATTCAGCATTTTTACCAGCTGTTAAACAAGAAGCTAAGTAGGTTATTAGACACGTATTGATATCACCAAAGCAGTCAAAAATACCATGTTTAAAATATGTCATCTTAAAATAAATTCGTGTGAATATTTCTATAGTTTGTTGTTTCCCTTTACAAAGTAAATTGATTAACGTTTATTATCTATTCTGACTAATCTTAGATAACAGATAATAAACTACTGTAAAATACATTAATTAAAATATTTATAATAAATATAATTTATCAAATTACGTTAAAACTTGTCGATATAATCCATCCGCATTCTACATCTACGTCTACATAATTTATAAATCTATTCAAACAGGGCCGCTTCAAATGTTGTGTGACCGGGTGTAAAATAGGGGTTGTCAAATGCTACTCATACCCCGGTAAAACCAACATAACTGTTATTAGTAGCCAAGTGATATAGATGATTCGCTTAAATATGATAAATTATCCGTTTGTAAGAATGAGATGTAGGAATTCAAGGCTTTTCTACTTAGTGAAATATGAGCTGGGATTTTTAAGACTTAGTTCTGTAATATATACTACTATGAAATGAGAAATCTATGGTAAAAAGAATCGGAGCTGGTAAATATATTTTATTAGGGGTTTATTGGGAACCCGAAAGTACGAAGAAATGTGAATTAACTGAAAATGTAAATTATTAAATTAATTGAGTTCAATTAGTATAGTAAAGTCTTTGTTTAACGTGATAAAGCCAGGAAATTGCACAATGTAGGCAATATTTCCAAATAGGCAAAATTCATGTTTAAATAACTTATTATTAGTATAGGTATGCATAATAAGCCTAATTTTTAAATTGGATAACTTTTGAACTATTCTAACTATCAGGCTGAAATTTTCAGTATAGATATATCCTACTAAAAGCTCTGGGCCAGAAACCAGTTCTTAAATTCTTCATAGGGGGTGATTTTCACAAATTGGTGGACTTTGGAAACAAAATTCGGCGATTTTGAATATTTTCTTTTCAACAAAAAAAATATATTTTCAAAAAATATAATCTTTTATCTTTCATATGCTAAAAACAGAAAAAATGAAATTTTTTAGAGCTATTTAAAAAACAGAGGCATGCTGGCCAAAAAATGCTGACATCATTATACTTCCGCTATTATGGATTTTTTTAAAATATAGATTATATCATGCACTACCTGTGTACCAATTTTTATCCAGTCATTAAGGTTGTTTTGTAGGTTGGCTTCCGGAACCCCCATTACGGGATTTCAAATAGCCCGGGCCAGTGACAACGACAACATCCACACAAAAAAATGCGGCGATGGCAACAACAACAATAATGTTTGCTCATTTTCAGTAGGATGTAGATATTATTGAGGTTCAGCCGTTATAAATCAGATAATAAAATTATATCACATATTCTACCAAAATTTCATTATATTATTCCAGTTAAAAAAGTATTACTGAAGAATTGAAGATTACTCGTAGGCGTGTATAAATTGACCAAATCGCACTCACCCTTTGCGCTGCACGTGTCGCATGTCACTTTGCAGTTTTTCCTCATCCAGTCACCCTCGAACCCAACAGAATTGCAATCACATGAATACTCTGTACATACATCCCATAGCAAATCCTTGCAAGCTATAAAGGAATATACATATATAATGTTGAGCACTGTGCAAGTCTGATATTTGGTGTCGTTTAGCATAATACAGGCACTATCTTTGTATAGTTCGAGCACTTACCCAAATATCATGTCTACACAAGTTACTATTAGTAATATTTGTGGTATATAAGATCATTTCAAAACTGTAGTAGATTGTCTAAGCTGCGCTGATGAGCTGTTGAACAGCGAAACACGTGTCCTAGATTGATTACATATATAATAACAATAATAAGCATAATAATACTAATACAGCGCTGTAAGAAGATTAATGTATGAAACAATTAGCTAACGATAGTGTGGCCGAGCGGTTTAGAGCGTTGTACGCTAGACTTACCAATCTAGTGATTTCACGTCAGCGGTCGTAAGTTCAAACCCAGCTGTTGCCACAAATTATTTATAATTTTTCGATTTCCATTATTCGATTTCGATTTCTTCAGCTTAACCGTAGCGCAAATAGGTGCTTAAAATAGAGCCACTACCGGACCCGTGGCCCAGGTGGAAATATTGCCTGCATTGTGCAATTTCCTGGCTTTACCACGTTAAACATAGACTTTACTTTAAGCCATTGTGTATGGCAATTGCCGTATAAGCGAACAAATTGATTCCGGTTCGATTTAGGCAGATAAAACGCCTTGTAATTCGATAAAACAAATCCGATTTTGCCGTATTTGTCCAAACTATTTTGTCTATAATTGTAGGAAAGAAATTATTTTTCGTGTATTGGCGGGTAGGTGGAAACATAAACTTTAGACAGCGATGGGTGCTGGATAGAAAACAAACCTAAATTGCAGATAAGTTCAGTATTTTTTTAATTTAAACGGGGATTTATCTAGTCACAATGGTCCTAAAATATCGTTTATATTAAATTTATTCTTCGCCATGGCTAGTTGATTGCATTCTTCCTCTGACATCGATTCGCGCCCTTTTTCGAAAGTATTCGAACTTTGACTGGTTCCACTGGTGTATAAAAAACTGCAAATACAGCATGAAATATGCTTGCGACATTAATTTAGCAGAGACCATTATGTTTTGAATATAACTGTTAAATTGCTCGCATATTTAAGTGTTGCAGCTTTGCAATCCTAATAGTCGGCTTGATCTGAAAACTGGTGAACACATCCATAATATTTCTCTATAAAAACCTGAAGACCATTTTTACTAAACTCTGCCAATTGGCTCCCATAATCATAAAAGACTTATTTTGGGGTGTCCTCTTAACGAGTATATAGAGACTAGTGTGCATATTTTCTGCCTTCGCTAGATGGAATCACATGAAAGCCACAACAGTGTCCATAAAGTGGACAAACCCACAAAAGTGAATATGTTGTCCCCTGCTTTGAGACAACTGGACATTTTTTTGGACACGATATGTCTGGTTGGTCATCAAAATTATTTTTCTTGTTATCACTCTCAATTGAAAATGATCTGACCTTTCTAATCTAGCAACCATGTTCGTGAAAATCGTACGCCCTGTCGTACTTTGTAGGATTGTACATACCTTCTATAATTTCAGGCTGATCCGCTTCAAAGTTCAATTCATGCACGGATTTTATTTCATGTAAAATGTGTTTAAATAAGTTAATGACATCTTGTATTGGCTCATTCTGAGAGGAATAAATCATTGATGCTAACAACGTATTAGCAAGTTCAGGATATAAGTATTAAGTGTATTATTTCGGTATTCAAACGTGCAGAATTATCACCTCAATCAAATTTAGCAATAACATCTTTTAAAGGAATAGTATGTTGGTGTCAAGAGAGGAATTGTATGCTAACAGTTGGGAAATTTTTGTATACGTTTTAGCTTCTCTAAATATTCTTGACAATTTGTTTGAAAGTGCATTGTGTATCTATACATGGAAGCGTACTTTTTCTTGGTCGGTAATTATTGATATTTATTTACCCTTTATTGAGCAAGTTTACGGAACGAAACGTTCTTTAGTAAGTTACAGTTTCTTTATTATTTTGCAATATTGTTGGTACTATATCGTCGCTGCGACTCACTTTCCAGGAGAGTTTTTGGAATTTGCTTCCATGCTTGAATGTCTGTACGTAATTTGTGTTAACTCAAATGTGCCATTGATTAATGTACCATCGACATATATGTGTCGTAACCACTATTTTTTGGGCTAAACTGTGCCCAGGGGACTTACCCCAAATATTGTATATAGACTTAAATTTTGACTTGTCTAAATGCGGTTCTTATATAGATAGTTTAAAAAAGAATATGAAACTGGGTTCTAAAAGTATGTATATTTTTTGTTCTTAAAATAAATCGATTTAAAAAAATAACTGTTCGTCATTCATTATTTTTGTTTTTAATCTGAAATTCATGAATAAAATGCACACATTACCCCCTGAAAATATTTACGTAACGGTTCAGACGAGATAAAACGTCATAAAATGCCTTTGGAATATAAAATATCTTATTAAACAGCAGTTTAGAGGGTTCTTTGCGCAAATCGGTACCATATACCAATGGTAAATATTCAATAAATAATTAATGTTTTAAATTATTCTGTTCATTATATTATCAACTTTCGCTTAAAGAAAGTTTTTAAAATACAACGCAACATTCCTTTTTGTGTCGACATATGTTTTGGCTTGCGTCCTGAACACCTTTACTACAGGTTAAACCACACCAATGTAATCACAGTAATGCAGGCTAGCTATTATCAACTGCAGTGGTTAAAAGATATAAACAGATGTTAATATTTGTTTAGCATCGCTGGGAGAGAATAGTTCCTGGATGGGGACCAAGAAGACGGAATCGCATTGCGTAACGTTGAATGTTGTTAACTTAAATATTCACCATGATTCTAACGTGCATTTAAATAGTTATTTTATTTTAAATAATAAACCAAACCACAGTTTAGAATATAGTGTTTTTAAAACAATCTATTTTATTATTAAAATGTTATTAAACACTTTCTATCAACGCACTTTAAACAACAAATTATATGAAAGTTTATATTTATTTTTTTAATTCTGCATCTACTCTCATGCAGAGGTTAATTATCTGATTATTTTTAGTTTACATTCTAACTAGTTCTAAAAAGCAGAACTTATATTCCTAACAAAAAGCTAAATTGTCTGTTATTTCCGCATATTCTGTATATTTTTGAATCTCTGTAAAACGTGTTAAAATCCTCTGCGTAGGAGAATTCTCTGCATCATGGTTGAAAGTACAATCCTGTTCATAAATGTTAGCAAAAAAGTAAAATTGGGTTGGAATAACACCCCCTTCCCACATTCTCAATGTTGGACTACTTTTTAGCCTCGCTTGAGCCTTCACAATTTTCCCAAAACATTTCCACAACATTGAGGGGGGAGGGGATTGTTATAGGTATATATATAATTTTTTGCCAAACAATTATGACCAGGATTGTCTGAAAAAAAAAATTTTTGACAAAGTTTTATTTGGTTAAATTTTTCTCATTCAGTTTGTTACAATGTCATACTCAACTCAATCAAATAAAAAAAAATAAAATATCAAATAAAAATTGATACAAAATTATCATAAGTTTCTAAGGACATGTTTTTTTTAGATGTACGCAATGCTGACATGGGTTTTTTCAAAAAAAGTCATTTTCGTTGATAAAAATTGTTTTTGTGAATCAATGATGCCCAAATTTCATATGCAGGTAATTATTACTGTATATATAGACCCTCCACGGGTTTAAAAGTGCTGAAAATCCCATTAATTTAAAGATAAGATGAAAAAGTCACATGTG
>JAUOBW010279872.1:0-10675 GCA_032360285.1 Lepidozona retiporosa | reverse complement strand
GAGATGGGTACAGGAAATTAGCTTAAAATCTAGAAAACAATAACAAACTCGTTCTTCTTCTCCTTCTTTGTCTCTTTCTTCTTTTTCTTCGTCTTCTTTTTCTTCTTCTTATGCAGTTTAACGTCTATTTCCCATGCTAGTAAGGGTTAGACGGGGTTGTTTATGGCACTGTTCCAAGAAGATCTATCCTGCACTAATGTACTACGAATCCCGTTCTGCTTAAGGTGATTAACAACAACCTGATCCTAAGTCATTTGTGGTCTACCACGATTTCCTCTATCTCAACTCCTCTAGATATCTTAACCCAGTTATCATTATGAATCCGCTCAACATGACCAAACTATCTTAACCTACTTTTTAGTACTTAACGAATGTTCGAGTTATCAAGTGATTATTACTAGAATGTAGGAAGGTTCAACGGGAATTCAAACACTTTCCAGAGTATTGGGGTCACGTCAATTCTGAGAAGACGTTATATCTCCATTGTCATATCATTTCTCTTAAGTCTATTTAGATCATCATTTCCCTTAGCCTGAGTCCAGACCATTTACGATATATGGTCTGTACAATAAACTCTAAATTCTCGTCCTACGGCAAATCGATTTCCCTCAATAATTTGAGGGAATATTCTTTCAAAATATAATTTATGCAAATAGCTAAATAGCATTTACAGCAATGCAAAAGTTTATCGCTACGATTGTCGATTGCAATGTCCTTATATGGAATTTTTATGTTTTGAAATTGTTAAAGTATGTTAATTGTTTTAATAGCCGCTCGTACCATTCTCCTAGTGGGACGAGAATTCCGAGTATTTTGCACAGACCATATACGATTCAAAATTCGTAAATGGTCTGGACTAAGGCTACATTTCCCTTCCCTTTCCCTTCACTCCCCAGGTCTCACCACCATAACTCTAGCGCTTCTTATACAAACATTATACATTGCAGATTTTGTTCGAAGTGGAAGCGCTTTACAATGGTAAAAGTTAACTCTTCCTATCCGCCTTTAATCCTAGCAACACAACTGTTGTTCTAGTACTATTATGGAAAGCATAGGGCTAAGAACAGATCCCTGGTGCACACCACACAACAAAATACCACACAACAAAATACTTCTCATTAAACGATCTATTTCTTCGAACACGGCTTCTAGCATTCTTATACTTCGATTTCACAACAGAGATAATCCAACAATCACATCATCGTTTCATCATTTCCACCAAATCACTTCTCATGGGACTACGCCTTTTCTAAGTCAATGAATGCAAAATATAATTTTTTAGTCTTTTGAAAATTCTTCTCCTATAGGTGCCTGATCATAACAATTGCATCAACAGTACCCTTCCTAAAAAAAAACAATGCTATTCGCAGTATTATAATACTTACTTGTTGTTTCAGAATAACATGGAATATTTTATAATTTTCAGCATAAAAGGGTTTATCTGAACATTTTGACATATAGCATCTTTCAAAAATATGTTTTTTAAACAATAAAACCAGTACACTTTCACTTGTTTCAAATTATATTCTAATAATGAATAGCATTACTTTTGTTACAAATTAGGTAATGCACTTTTTTTAATTAAAAAATAAAAACATTTTCCGTGTTATTTTTGATCTGGTCTGCAATTTATATATATTTTTTTGTCATTATGGTCTGTAAAGTGTATAATTTTATATGTTATATACAATTGTTAAAACATATATTTTATTTATAATGTCCATAAAACATGATTATTTAACTATATATTTTATATGTTATATGTTTTATACTCCTAACACTTTTAACTAGAAAATAAAATAATTTAATTATTTCCCTAAATCTTCTTTCAAATTGTTTTTTATGGAAGATTCTGGTCTGTAAATTACATTTTCATTAATATCTTGAGAATTTCTGGACGAAAATTTACAAAATTTTCAAAAAACGTTCATCTTGTATGCTTAAACATTCTTGTTAAATAAAATTGTCTTAAAACTTCATATGAAAATTTTACAAACCAGAATGTTAAAAAAGAATTTGATCTGTAAAATGTACATATATCACGTGATATTACAAAATTTAGTATATTTTAGTTTTAATATGTTATACAGTCCTGCTGCCAAAATTTGAAGGATAACTGTCATCGAAAACATAATTTTTAACAGTTTTTATGATTTTGAAGTCATAATAATCTGGTCTGCAAAATACACACTGATACATAAAATAACATGAATTTCTTCAGCACCCTATCCTATTTTTTTAAATATATAATAAATAACATCAGGACCATTTTTCTTGCATTTAGCACATTGTGCAGAATTATCTGGGTTTTTTTACACAATTTTGGTGCACTATGATAAATAATTGTAATTAAAATGTACGATTTTTGTTAATCGAAAAAATGGTTAAAAACTATTAATAAAGTTAAAAATTGATAATATAAAAAATATAAACTATGGATTAAGCTAAAAAAGTACAGAGAACGCAATAATAAAATAACAAAATGATGAAGAGGGCGAGAACAAAACGATGTATATGAAGAAAAGCAAGGAGGAGTAGAATTAGGAGAATGATAAATAATAGGAGAAGGACAAAAGAAAAGAAGAAGTGAACAAGAAGAGACGGACAAGAATAAAGATAATGAGAAGTGGAGAAGAGAATAATTAGGACGAGGAGTCGACGGAGAAAAGGTGTAGATGTTGAAGAATAAATTTAAAGATGGGTGTCAGGAAAAATATGAGGTATACATAGTCACATTTTCCGACTTACGCTTCTTAACTTTGTTAAATTTCCTTAGGAGAATAATGCGACTATCGAACATATAAATCCTATCAGCACCTCATGAATTTTTAACCGTGTCAGCTAACTGTTCACCGGACCGTTCTATGTTTTTTGTTTTTTAGTAAAGTTCCAAGGCTCCAAAATAAAAATGGCCCTCAGTCCCAGGAACTCGAAAATGAGATGGTGCTAAGAATCGCCTTGATGAAACTTGCCACTATATTGGTACTTGGAACGTAAGAAGCATGAAAAATGATGGAAATTTAGATATACATTGGAATAACGAAACAGAGGGCTATTTAAATACGATGGTTATGTCATAATACAATCTTGTAGAGCAGATGGAATAAAGCGTCAAGATGTTGTGTTGATTATCGAAAAAGATCTATCAAGATGCATGACCTGATTTCCGAACAAATAGTAAGTGCTACATTCGATACTCGTTCAGGTGTAATCATCTCACTTCAAGTTTATGCCCCAGATTCTAGCTATGAAGATGGTGAAATAAAAATCCTTTATGACACTCTATCGACTTACTTCACAAGAAAACTAATTATATGATACTAGGTGATCTAAACGCAAAAGTTGGTACAAATAACCATAATGTTATGCCAGATGTAGTTTTTCCATTCGGTCTCAGAGAAACCAATGTGAGAGGCTATAGACTAGATCAATTATTTGCTATAAACAAATTAGTGCACACAAATACAATACTCCGTCACAGAAATACAAGAATGATTACATAGATATCACCTGATGGTAATACATGTAACCAAATGGATTATGTTATCGTCCAACAAGATTGGAAAAGAAACGTTAGAAACAGTCGTTCGTATAACTCAGCTGATATCGGCTCTGACCACTCCCTTGTTTTAGCAAAAGTATAAATTCAAGGTAAGAAACAAAAACATTAAGTGAAGTGTAAACCGTCAACGTATGATGTAGAAAAACTACTCCACAACCCTGACTTAGAAAAAAATCCACAAAAAGCGCTTATTCAAAAATAAAATATCTCAAATGGAAATTTATTTTAAGAAAAAAACAGCTACAACCTTTTTAAAACAGTTAGAAAGCTTGAAGGCAAGCCAAAAAAGCCATTAAATGTAATTAATTATAAAATGGTGTAAAACACATAAATATTACCAAAGTTGTTGGAAAGAAAATCTTGAAGTGGACCTCAATACTAAATTCCCTAATGATGAAAATGCGGTAAATGATCTGAAAGAACCTAATAACCCTGTAGACTCAATCCTAATTACAAAAGAAAAAAAAAATGTGCTTAGAATAAAACGGCAAGATACTTTTCTGATATATATATATATTAATAATTTATTTTATGTCCATGTGTTCGGTTATTTTTAATAAAATCTTGCGATATTATATATGGCCTATATATCTGCAGAGAGATATAAACAGAAATTATATTTCGATTTGTTGTTTTTTATATTATTCTGTGTTCCGGTAAAATGGTTCCACTTGGTCCAATGAAGGGAAAAGCATTCTACTATAAAATCATAGCAAATGCCCCAATTTTAAGATAACCTGTTTACACTTTTTTTATAAAAACACTTTTATAAGAACAATGAGGCTCAGATTTTGAAAAAATTTACCCAAATAAATGAAACATTATGTAGTAATTTTATAGTTAAATGATCTAATTTTAACTTTATGGATATTACAAGTTAGAATAAATATAATTAACAAAAAGATAAGCAAAATAATATTATATAGGACTATATAGTTGGCAAGGATAGGCGCAATAACTGTCTGTCACAAACCATATTTCCATTGACACACAAAACATACAAAAAAAGGAGGGTTAACCTTATTGATTCAGAGAAAAGAAAAGAAGCAATAGCAGCGTTTCAGAGAGGTTAAATATTATGTTAAATAATATAAAGATCAAAATAATAAGAATATAGAAAATATATGATACTAAGGTTCGTGAAAGCATAAACTGCTTGTTGGCAAGCCAAGTTATTTGAATGTATAAGCCTATATTATATATAATAGCATATATACAACTGTGGCAATGTTTTTGCAAGGTTATGTGGTTTCGTGTTAGTTTTTTTTTCTTGTACCGTAAGTTGCATAGATATTTATTTAGAGTGATGTTGTGGGTCACGCTTCATTTGGAATTATGATTCACAGAATTAGTAGCACTCTGCGTTAGTAGTTTTATATTGTTGCAATATGCTAGTAAGGTATAAGATCCTGTTGTTGATTTTAATATGCTGATTGTGTCGATATATATCAAAAAATATATTTAAATATGTATAAGATTAATGTATAATTATTTTCTAATGAATTCTCATTTTTGATTGAATATTTTGAATTACTTTTGATGAATGAATAATGACTTGTTAAAATGATATAAGAATTTCAGTTAAAATGATATAACAACATCTCTAATAACAACCCTCCAATAATTACTCCTCCAATTTCATATATTCCATATAAATTAAAAAGCGAGCATAATTTGAGAATCAAGGAAACAATTTTCAAAAAAATCAAAAAAAATCCTAAATAATTTTTCAAGATCTTTAATTCGCATGAACGTGCCAAAAGTTGTCCGAAATGTGCGGACGTGATCGTGCCAAATGTGCGACAGCATCAAAAACTATCGTGAACTTTAAAAATTAAATTTTTGGAAAGTTCGCGGATAACTTAAATAAAACTGAAACTAGTATAATTTGAAAACCAATAAACATTCTTACACGTCTACGAGTTGGTTTAAGTCATTTAAGAGCACATACATTTCAACATAATTGTCTTGATACTATTAACTTACTTTGCACTTGTAAAATCGAAAGTGAAACTACTTGTCACTATCTCTTGCACTGTTATTTTTACACCAACACTTCTTGACAAAATAATTGACCTAACAGGGCCTATTGAAAATCTCTCTGACGATGATGATGTAGTTGGGTATTTATTTGGCGATTCTTCAAATAGTAGCTTAAAGATTAATTCACTAATTCTTAAATATCCCATTGTTTACCTTAATGTTAGAAAGATTTGATATACCCCTATTCTATTTGTATACATTCCCCTAACACAAATAGGTTTGTTTAATTATATATTTCTTATTCTTACTTTAATAATTAGTTTTTCTTGTTTTATACGTAAATTGTTATGTACGTCCTAATCAGTAGGTTTTTATATTTTCTACGGTTATGGCTGAAGAGTCATTTATTAGTTTATTTATTTCGCGTAATTTTTGAGTTTTCTATAAAAAAAAAAACGTACACCCAACAGGAATTTTGCAAATTTATGTGAGTGGTTTGTTAATAACAAACTGAGCATACATTTTGGGCAGGACAAGATTATGTTCATTTTTTTTCATTCAAAATGAAAGCTAAAAGTGCTGATTCGTTGGATATTAGTTATAGAAGCACATCTATTAAGCAGCACACTGCTGTAAAATATCTTTCGTGTATTTTAGACTAGTCACCAACTGGAGAGAGCATGTGTCAGTTTTTTCTCAGAAAAATCAATTTCAGACTTCGATTTTTGAACAGAAAGCGACACTTTTTAACCCTATTTTGCATGGGCTTTTTCAAACCCCTTTTTGCATGGGGGTAAAATTACCCCCTGGTTAATTTCTGACTGGGTATAAAACCTTGAAATTTGGTAAGAATATAGTAAATGATGTCTACTTTATAAAAATAAAAATAAAATTAAAAAACAATCGAAATCTTTTGCCTACGTCAACATTTTATAGTGAAAATTTGCTATTTTTGGCCAATTTTGACCATTTTTTTTCAAAATACAATAACTTTTGGAGAAAAATAGATTTTTTATACATTTTTTTGCATATGACTGGAAAAATGCTATATTTTCTGATTTTAACTGAATTTTGACAATTGACCCTAATGATGACGTCATAATTTGACGTCAAATGTGAAAAAATTAAAAAAAAATAAACCTTGTTTGTTTACTACAATTTTTTGTGCCAAAATTAGCAATTATTCACCAAAATTGTTTTATTTGTTTAAAAACATCTATTTTCCTTCTAAAAAACATTGTTATACTACAGTAACATAAATATTTTGATGACGTCAGCATTTTTTCGAAAATATCAAAATATCGCTATTTTTGACACTAAATTGGCTATACAATTTTTTAAATAGAGTTATTTACTATTAAATTTGGTATACTAGTCCATAACAACATACAGATAAGAAATATAATGTGTTTTATTAGATTTTTAGGCATTTTGGGCGAAAAAAATAACTTTGTTTTTTCGGAAAATCTTTTTTTTTCGTACACCCTCTGAGACGCCAAAAGTTTGCAAGCATAAAGGTAAAAGATAAATATTAAAAGTAAAATAGTTTCAAAACAAGGCAAAAAGGTCGTCAAAAGTTATTCAAGAAAGTTTGGTTGTAAAATAGGGTTAGGTTGATTGTTTTAGAAATCTGAAAGAAATATATATTTTTTGTTATTCAATACATTTCACAAAAATCGAATGTTGATTTTAGACGAGGTAATAAGGGTTAACAAAATTATTGGGACTATCTTTAATTGAAAGGTGGCAATAACTAAAAAGGTGAAAATGACGAAATTCATATGTAAGGTAGTTATAATGCTAAAACTTGGTGTAATACACCGTTCCCAAATTAAAATCTGATGGCGAAATTCATATGTGATGACGTAATCAAATAAACAGGTTTGAATATTCTGTTGAAAACTCTATAGTTTGATCTATTTTTTTTTGCCATACAATTATCTTTTATAAGAACTTAAAGTTTCTATTTTTCATGAAAACGAGGCGAGATAAGCTCAATGATCGATAAATGTATAATCTTATAGCAGAGAAAGGAGTGGACTATTAGATTACTTTACGCGCGGGAATTTACTTGAATGAGTCCGCGCCATAAATGTCTTGCAAATACACATTCCCGTAATGCACAAGACAGACTATGCTAGTCTAAGAAAGGAGGGCTGAAAACAACGATTGGGTGTTTTTTTATCATATAATTTGACATATAGATAATTTTTTTTTGACATATAGTTTTATAGATAATTTATTTGTTTAGGTTGCGCTTGCATTGTTTGCAACGGGGGTGCTGTGCACAATGGCTGTGTGTTTAGAGAGCTAAAGCGCCTTAAGGGTGATTTTAAACTATTCGATAAACGGAACCTTTGTTTGTGCAATGTATGCGTTCCGTTTAAATACCGTAAAATGTGTCTGCGACAGGAACTGAAAGAGTTGAGAAAAAAAGGAAAAGATATCTATTACAGGTATAAGATTTATTCGATTTTAAATTTAATATTTATCAATGGTTTGCATTGATTTGTTTTCCAAATTGCTTCAACTACCATGATTAGTTAATTATGTATGCTAAATTTTCGGGTTAAACTTCCGTCATATCCAAACGTTTAATTTTGATATCATAACCGTTTATCTCAATTTCAAACAAAATATGTCAAAATAATGACGCCAAACCTCTCAGTATTTAAATTGTTTTTTTTTTGACAAATAGAGCCGAGAGAAAAGTTACAAAAGCTAAAGTTGAAACGGAATAGCCTTTTAAAACTGATCGAAAATAACTAAGAGGATGGGTCGATTCCACCCTACTCCCACCTCCCCTAAAACCAAACCCTTCTAGTACCCAGTAATAAAAATACAGATTTTTTCTTCAACTTCATTGTGAACCATTGACACGAGGCCCATAACAATACAGTAACATTATTACTCAATTGATTCAGTCAACAGTACCGAACTATCAACCTAATGCCTTTGCGTTATAATCAAGCCCAAGCTGCCTTGTATTATTGCACAGCATCTCCAGTTTTATCGCCGAGTGAATATAGCTTTCTCAAACTTTTTTATTTGAATTCATGTCGACAGACATTTGGGAAGCGTGTGGTTCTGTAAGAATTTACCATTGGTGTTGGCATACATGAACCTAATTTGCATTAGTGTGAATGTTTCCCTAATTAATGAGACCTAGCACCCGTAAAAAATGTTTGTAAATAGAAAAAATCGAAATTAAATTTCCACGAGTATTAAAAAAAAGCTTGCTTACACGAAAATTGTCCAGAAAATAACTTTTATTGGGAAATCCACAAAATTTGGTTTGTCGTTTTTTTCCGTGAAAAATCCAAAAATAAAATTACTTCATTCAAGGTATTTTTTTATGATTGCAGATTGGAATACGATGGGGATGATGAAAACGAAGGCTATCACCCGCCAAGTCCACAAGACTCCTCCGACGACAGCAACTACCACAGTGAAAACGAAGAACTGATTGGCGAAAACCGAGATGCAATTACAGATGCAATAAGCGTTGATGAACTAGACATCGAGTTAACAATAGAGGACAAGTTGAGTTTTAGAGATTGTCTCGATTGTCAATTCAACGGTTTTTGCGATGACTTGCGCCATAAGAAGTTATACATAATGCTTCTTCGAATTGACTATGAAGACTTGGAGGATTTAGAAGAGGAATGCGGCTGCCTTGTTTGCGAGTTTAACGGCAGTGCGCACAACGGTTGCACCGTAAGAGAGATTAGACGGCTTAAGTATGACGTCGCCTTGTTTGATAAACGCAATTTATGCTTTTGTCCGAAATGTGTACCGTTTAAATACCGTTCAAAGTGTCTGCGACAAGAAATGAAGTTACTTCTACGCAATAAAGGCATAGATTTGTATAACAAACTATAAAACTGTCCATATTCGATAAATTGTATAATTGCAAGTTAGATCCTGGAATTAGTTAACTATTAGTATTTTGCTTGGCTGTTTGGAAATTTGATATTAAAAAAAAATATATATACCTAGAAGAAACGTTTGTAATTATAGTGTGTTATTATTATTTTTTTTCTACGCGGTATTTTTCTTTCCGTAAACACTCCTGCCCTGGAGAGATGAGAATGGTGGGTCAAAATTGCAGATAAAATTCCCCACCCCAGGGCAATTTTTTATTTAAAACTTCATATATGAAGATATATCCTATCTGGCATTAAATTGGAAAAGAAGGAGTACATTTTTATTAAAAGATCGTTAGGTCACCTCATAGAGAAAGTAATTGTAATACAAATATATCAGTCAAAAATTGCAGCAGATTGACATTAATACACTTAAAGTACGAATCAATTTTGTTTAGACCAATCGCGTGATTTTATTGTTGTATTTGGCATCCCACTATTTAAACGTTAAACTAAACAATTTTTATATGCGCAATATGTTGTTTGTTCACATTTAGTCGAATATTCCGCTTCATACCAGTTAAATCATTTTTCTGATGTTTTATTTTACTGAACGATAAGTAGAATTGTTGGAAAAACGCTCCCGTGCGATTTTTGAGTTAGAATAAATTTACTTACTTTTTTGATATCATCAGATCAAAAATTAAATACTGTCCAATACAGACCTGAATAAGAAAACCCCGGTAGAAAACCTAGCACCCTGAAAAGGTCAAATTTAACCCGTTTTCTTTCTGAAAATAATTATAACCATTCAAAAGAGCGAAGAATTCTTTATAGAAGACTTATTAAACAGTTTTTTTCATAGGGGGCTCGAATTTCTAGTTATGTTAGTTATGAAAATTTGATTTAGACCTTAAATGCATAATTTTCGTATTCTTGGAAGTGAAAATAACTTAATATCAAGACCAGCTATGAAGAATTCGCAACTGCTAAGTTATTTTATGAGTTAGGTATAAGTCTTAAGTTACAGAAAATGTTATTAAATTATTCAATTCAGAATTTTATTGCTTGTGTATAGTTTACAGACCAGATTATCAATCTTCTACGTCAATGGTTTTCTTTACATACGAAACATGTAGATATCTAATGGCACCTAAGCCCAGCAGCAATCCCAAATAAAAAATAGACTATTATGTATGGCTTTTAGATTGAAAATACTTACATGCTTTAGACAAATTAAAGTAAATTTACCAGATGCATTTTG